>PVLD010008281.1:0-85097 GCA_004027595.1 Dinomys branickii | reverse complement strand
GCTTCTACTCCCTACCCCAAGACCTGGCCGGGGCGAATAAACAGCTCGCCACCCCAGGATTCTTGCAGATAGGCCACTCAGGTGTTCCTCCCTGGGTGGAGCTCCTTCCCCCCTCACAAAACCTGTTGGGGCGCCTAAGTAGGTCTTCCCACCCAGGAGATCCCGCAGTCCTTAAAGCTGCTTTGATGTCTCTCGCTGGGCTGAGCTTCTTCCCGATTCAGGAAAAACCGGTTAGAGTGCGCACTTAACTCACCCTGTGATCGTGCAGACAGGAGTGCCGTTCAGATGTTTTTCCCTGGATGGAGATTTTCCCCAACTCAGAAATCCCGCCGGCCGCTCACTGTTGCTCCAGTTCGCGCAGCGCTGGCTGCGGGGGTGGGGTTCTGAGCGGGATCCCGGAGCGCTGCCCGGTTTGGCGCAGTTTGTCCGAGTAGCGCGTTCTCTGTTGGGTTCAGGAGCTGAAGCCGTTCTTCCCTCCACACTCGCTCTCTCGCTGGTCGTCTTCTTCCCGGAAGTCCTCATTTCTGTCTTCATATTGCTATATTTCATTGTTTGGGTGGTAATCCTCTGGGAGGTTCTCTCTCTGCTGCCTACCCGGTCGCCATCTTCCCGGAAGTCTGTAGATGTTTTTTTGCAGTTGTTTGTCACCATCTGTATGTTCCCTAAGCACTTTTTATGTATTAGAGATATTCACTCTTACTATGTTAAATGCATTGCAAATACTTTGTCACTTAGTTTTTATCTTTATGTTATCTCTCACAAATGTCTTAAAATCATTTTTCTGCCTTGCTTGATTTCTAAATTTTTATAACTACTTAAGAAGGTTTCACCAGACGTGGTGGTACACCACCTGTAGTCCCAGCACTTGGGAGGCTGAGGCAGGAGGATAGCTGTCAGTTCAAGGCCAGCCTGAACTCTGTAGTGAGACCCTTTATCAAAAAACAACAAAACAGTTTCTTAAATCCCAACACTGTTTCTATTCTTTTCCGCTCAGTAGAACTTACACCTTCTTGACATGTCAGAGTATATACCTTACCCACTTACAGTCCAGTTACTTAGATACATAATGACAAAAAATAGCACAATTTTTGTTAATTTTTATAAGATAACAGGAAATAAAAAATGACAATTTTATCAAATTTATTCAGTAGAAGAATCACTGGTTGAAATGACAGCTGCATGAGCAGTGCTTAGGGCAGTCAGTGTGTGAGCAGACACGCAGGCCGCAGGCCGCTGGGGAGCTGCGCCATGGGTAACGTCCCTTATGCTGCCTAGTCCCTGCTGAGCTGCACCCGCTGCAGCCACATGTCCTCTGCTTAGGGCCAAGTCAGAGTGGCCGTGCGGGGTTAAAGGGGCGCACGTCCACGCCTGGGCTCAGAGCACCGGAGTCACCACAGAAAGCTGATGCAGCCCAGCACCACCTGCAGCGCGTGCAAACTGTTTCTGGTTCTGCCGTCTAAGACTCTCGCGGATTCTTGGTTATTCTTTTCTTAGTCTTAGCCTGTGCAGTGAGCGTATAGCTGTAGAAGCAGCACACTGAGACCCTTTTTCTACAGGAAGCCTGGACTAACAGGACGGGGCATGTATGAGCTGAAACCAGAGTGTGCCAAGGAGTTCAGCCTGTATTTCTGTCACTTCTCCAGGGCAGAGCAGTCCAAGGTAACTGGGAATCAAAGGTGCAGTGGGAAAGGGCTGGGGTTTTCCCCTGGAAAACTTACACTGCTTTTCAAACTTTCCTACATTTTTATAGAAAATTTGGAAAACAGAAAAATGATGTAAGTACAGGGGAAAGGACAGGTTACTGCCTAACATGTTGGGGTTCCCCATCTATTGCTTTGTGCATAGTTGTGCGGGATCTGTATAACTGTATAGGCCTATACGTGCATAATTGTATTTTGGTGGCTTTTGAAGAAACATTTCCAACCTATACTAATCAGGCTCTCAGTCTTGTGGTCAAACATGTGGAAAAGGTTCAATAAAGAAGAGCACAGTTCTGGTGTGTGGGTGTCCAGGAAGGCCCAGACTCGCTGCAGGAGCTGAGACAAGGACTTCCTGGACCCCTGTAGTTGTGGTGTTCCCACAGATCGGGGTGGGGTGCAGGAAGAGAGGCAAAGGCTGTGAAAGTGAGCAGAGTCTTGAGAAGAACAGAAGCAGGCAATTTTGCTAATTAAGAGAACTGTTTGATTGATCTCTGAAGTTGACAGCTTTATTGCTGTAGAACAAGAAGTATCAGCACCTGGATCCATGTCCTCCTGTCCTTGCCTCAGCTGTGGTGTTATCTTCAGAGCATTGTGATAGAAGTTTTTCCAGCCCAGCCAAAGGTCCCTTCATAGTCACCAATTTAACGTAGTCTGGTCCCCGACACTGTATTAGTACTAAATCTGTTGTATTTATTTTTGGATTTAGTTTGGACGTGTTTCCCTTGCATTTTAAAGCAACAAGAGCTCATTTGAGTGGTCTTTTAGTGGGACTAGGACTTAACCTTGATGCATGAGCGTGGAGGGACTGCCACAGCACGAAAGATAAAAAGCCTGCAGGTGGTACAGCACAGACTGACTCATATCACTGCGTGGGGACATGAAATCGTTTCCTAGTACAATTTCTGTCCAAACTGCTTTCTTTTTTTATTAGGCAGAAGAAGCTCAACGAAAATTACGAAGACAAAATAAAGAAGATACAGGTATTTTAATATTCTTTACAAAATCTCTTTATTAGTCTCTTTTACTCGCTAAACTTTGTTTTATATTAGCTATAATGTTAGGGTGGCGATGTAGCTCGGTGGCAGAGCAATTACCTAGCATAGTACACTTGAGGCCCTGGGTTCACTGCCAAAAAGGAAAAAAAAGAATGAAGAACCCTTCATTGTGACATTTCCTGTTAACTTGGTGAGATAAAAGATTCCAATCTAAGCTAGCTAGGTGAACATGCTCCTAGTCAAAGGAGTAATACATTCATAAAAGACAGTCTGTACTGAGTCACCTTGGAGCTAATTGTTTTATCTCAGAGCTTGAGATACTTCTGGGAAAGAGAAAGGCTCACCTTTGTTCTGTTCCAATTTGTACAGCTGTTTTTGTAGATGTAACTGACCTTGAGAGGGTAGGGGAGAGCTCTGAGATGTGCATTAATGAGTAGTCTTTGAATGAAGACCATGAAAAGTATGTAACAAAGGAATAGTTTTTAAACATGTCCTGCAACAGAAACTGTAATGATTCTACTTTCAGCGCTTCCACCTCCGGTTTTGCCTCCTTTCTGCCCCCTGTTTGCAAGTCTGGTGAACATTTTGCAGTCAGACGTCATGTTGTACATCATGGGAACGATTCTGCAGTGGGCCGTGGAACATAACGGGTACTCCTGGTCAGAGTCTATGCTGCAAAGGGTAGGTCTGATGACATCTCTTACTTATATTTTCGAAAAACCAAAATACTCTTGGCAATAGCTATGCACCAAAAAATTACCTACTTTGTAATATAATATTACTTGTATTCCTTTGGCTTCTAAGAATGAGAGTGTGTGCCCGCAGACGTTCTGAGGCCCCCAGGTTGTGTTCACCTCAGCCATTGGCTAGTCTGGCTCCATCCCTGGCTCCAGCTGGTACATATGCACTACTGTGGTGTTGGGTTAGTTTTGATATGTGTCGCGTTTAATGCTCTCAAAAAACTTGGCTTCATCAGTACTCATATTTTTTCTCCTTTTTCTGTGGTGCTGGGGATCAAACCGAGGGCCTTCTGCATGCAAGGCAAGAGCTCTTACCCCTGAGCCACATCCCCAGCCCACAGTGTCCATATTCTACAGGTGGAGAAATGGAAAGTTGGAGATTTATTTTCCTGTATAACTAAAAAGTGGCAGGTCTAACATTTTGTTTGAATCTTAGTTTTAATGTAAGTCATTCTTACATTACCTTGTTGAATTCACACACACTCGGTGAATATTTTTTGTTCACTGTGCAGGTTTCAGTAAGGTTATGCACGTCCCACATTGCTCAGTGAGTGAGTGACAACAGCTACCCGTTAGAAAGCCTGCTCTGTGCCTTCCACCATGCCAGACACTCTCCTCCTGCTGTAGAGAGATGTTGTTTCTAGGTTAAAGATTCTGATAAGCCAGGCATGGTAGCACATGCCTGTGAAGCCAGCACAGGAGGAAGCTGAGACAGGAGGATCCAGTAGTTGGAATCCAGCCTGGGCAGTTATGCAACTTAGCAAAATTTCTCAATTTAAAAGATAAGACCAGGCCTGGTGGCACACATCTGTAATCCCAGCACTCAGGAGGCTGAGGCAGGAGGATCATTGCAAGTTCAAGGCCAGCCTGGGCCACAAAGTGAGCTCAAGGCCAGCCTGAACTGCTGCATAGTGAGACCCTGTCTCAAAAAGCCAAAATATTTAAAAAGGAAAAGGGCTGGAGATACGGCTCCATATAGTGGCACCCTGGGCTTAATTCCCAGTGCCACCAAAAAAAAGTCTCAGGGCTGCTGAGAGCATACAGTTTGGGGCACGAAAGCCAGGGAGACTGCTATTCTTTCCCTTCTCAGTGGTCTGTGGCTTGTGTATTTGAAATCTAAAAGCAGAGCGCTGTGGGTCACAGAGGCCTCTGCAAGGACCGCATGACCAAAGGGTGTGCGGGATGCGCAGGAGCAGGGAAAGGTGTGTGGTGTTCACCCTATGCACATAACTGTGCCAGGCAGGCTCGCCAGGCTTTTCTAGAGCACTGACCACCAGGTGACCTCTGTGCAGGGACGGAGCAGAGACACCACCCACCCATCTCCTTCAAAACTTGGGAGCAGAGGACGAGCAGTAAAAATATAAACAGGCTCCATATAGTTGTGTATTTCTTTAGAAATCTTTTTTGTGAGATATGCTAAAGAAAATGTAAACGTTAGAGATAAAAGTATGTCTCTTTTCAGATGATTAAGATCTAGTCCTTAAAAAGTGAAATTGAACTCGTTGGTGTCAGGCTGGATGATCGTATAGCAGGTGCCTCCAGCTGTGTCTGGACGGTCATGGTTAGATCCTCTCCAGGCCTTAGTGGAGCTGCAGAAGTGGTGTATTGTGGGAGTCACTCAGTCACACCTGCAGCTTAAACTGAGGATTTGCACTTGAAGTTTGTTCCTCACTAAAATGGAAAATTTTGTTTTCTTTGCCAAGAATCTTCATTAGAAAATGAAATTTGGTCTTTAAATTTAATAAAAATTAATACTGAATGTTTTTAATACATTTAATCTTTAATATGTTAATTTATTTTTTGAGTACTAATTATTTTTATTCTTATAAAAATACATACCTGATTTTTTTTACTAAAAGTTACAAAACATTTCGTTTGAGGTGTTACATTTAATTGGAATGGCACTACAAGAAGAAAAACAACACTTAGAGAATGCCATGGAAGAGCATGTAGTAACATTTACCTTCACTCAGAAGATTTCAAGTATGTATATACTTTTTACTAAACTAAAAAAAAATCACTTATAACCTCTTTCATTGAGTCATATAAGCTCTAAATTGGGTAATATTGAATCCATATATTTGAAGCTACATGTATCCATCTGTGTCATGAAAGTTCTGTTAGATCCTGTTATAAAAATACACAGGAACAGATAGGTATGGTGGTGCACACCTACACCTGTAATCCCAGCACGCGGGGAGGCAGAGGCAGACGAATTGGAAGTTGGAACCCTAACCGGGCGCAGTGGAAGTTCCAGGCCAGCCCTAGCTACAAAGTGAGCTCAAGGCCAATGAGACCCTGTCTCAAAAAGACGAACGGACGGACAAATGGACAGAAAGAAAGAAAGAGAGAAAGAGAAAGAGAGGGAGGAAAGAAGGAAGGAAGTTAGTTGGAGCCCAATTTGCAACTTAGCAAGTTAGCAAAACCCTATCTCAAAAAACAAAAACAGAGGTAGAAATGTAGCTCATTGTGAAGGCCCTGGGTTTAATCCCCAACCACACACTCACAGTAGGACCTACGCATACTTAAGTTACTAAGTTTTATTTCATAATCAGCAAAAAACTGAGCTCTTATTTTGAAATCACTATAACACATTTATCTCTAGGATAAACTGTTAAAAACACAATGTGCTGTCAGAATTTCACTTTTAAATTGTTGCTATAATCATATAAAAAGTTAAGATTACAGTATTGAAAATAAGAAAAGTAACTATTAGAAGATTGGACTCATTTTATATAAAATAAAGGTGACTATTTTTTAAGAAGGCCAGGGAGATGTTTTTGCTAGCTTTTTATTTTTAAAAATGTAAACATATTAGACCAGTTGAAAGAGAGTTGTACAGTAAACATCCAGACACTTGGCACTAGGCTCAGTGGTTAGTGTCGTGGTATTTTAGCTTTTATTTTCGAACACTTTTTGAACCATGTATTATAGACATTGTAGCGTTTGACTGGTCAAGCCCTTGCCTAGCATGTGTACAGGCCTGGGTTCCATTCCTCATACCATGGAAAAAAAGAAAAATTGTTCCTTTATTTTGCAGTAAGCTGTTGGTTCAATAATCACCTGCAGTGGTGGCACTGTGAAGCTTTCTTGTTTGTGTAGACTTTGTAAGAAAATACTGCTTATGCATTCTTTAATACTACTGTTTTATAGTCAGTGATAGCGATTATTCCCCGGCACAGACGGAAGTGCGTCCGGTCAGTGCAGAGCCACGATGTCCACTTCAGGGCTGTGCTCACCCGGCCCCATTTGTGTTCAGGCACTGCCTTGCTTTCTGGTGCAGAAGGAGCCCAGGAGTGGTCACCCTTTCACTGCCCAGACCTGCAGCCAGCCACCTGCTAGGGTGCTTCTAGATGATCCATGGTGCTGTAGTAAGGGTTATGGGTTTCAGGAAAAGGATTATTTCTGTAACTTTCGTCAGTGCCATTTCTTCCTACATGACAAGGACAATGAGCACGTTGTGTTCTGGACAACGGGGAGGAAGTTGTCCTATTTGCTGCTGAACCTCTATAGGTTTCTCCTCTGCCTTTCCAAGTAAAGGAGAGCAGCGGGGCACTGGCTTCCCACCAAAGGCTGTCACGGGGGGCAGCTTTCCCTGCGCTCTGCACCGTTGCCAGGCCATGCGTGGACACTGCGTTCGCCGCCTCGGTCTGTGCTCTCCCCGGGGTAGCCACACACACTCCCTGACCTGTCCCCTCTCCTTAAGGAGAAGCCAGCTTCTCTCTCCTGTCTGTCTTAAGCAGGCATCATTTTCTCTGGCCATTACTCTTAATTCTTTTGAAATGTTATATAAATAAGGTAATATATGTGTTTATTGGCAGAGAAGCCACTCCTTTATCTAGAGACAGATCCCTAAAGCACAGCCATAGAATTTTCGATCAGGAAGAATATTGAAAATGACATAGTTCAGCT
Source organism: Dinomys branickii (assembly GCA_004027595.1). Lineage (NCBI taxonomy): Eukaryota > Metazoa > Chordata > Mammalia > Rodentia > Dinomyidae > Dinomys > Dinomys branickii. The sequence continues at coordinate 77,750 of PVLD010008281.1, read as the reverse complement.
GGGGATGTAGCCCAGTGGCCTAAGCACCTGCCTGGCAAGCAGAAGGTCCTGAGTTCAATCCCTGGTACCAAAAACAAACAAACAAACAAACAGACATAGTTCAGTGCTTCCCATCTTAGCGAAGAAGCACATTTGCCAGAATAGCAGCACATAACTCAAGAAAATCAAGAACTGGACATTTCTGGCCACAAACTGAATTAGCTAATATTGGAGTAAATATACTTTTGAGAATATGGACTTTCATGTTTCTTCTTCAAATAAAGAAGCAGTGAATTCATAAAGGAAAGAAATTTATCTCATTTTGAATCTAGCTTTTATTAAAGAAAAGTTGTAAGTAAACTGATACAGTTATGCATATTTGCATCTTCATAATTTTAGGTGGTTTTCTTAGACTTAAAATCTTGGGCAGGCCAGTTTCGGGGGCAGGGGTTAGCTGAGTTTGTATTTAATATTGCTAGAGGCTATATTAAAATAATCATTAGGGGCTGGGGATATAGCTCAGTGGAATAAGCGCTTGCCTAGCAAGCGCAGGGTCCTGAGTTCGATCCCCAGTACCGCAAAAAAAAAAAAATAATAATAATAATAATAATCATTAGGTATAAGAATTCAGTTCTTAGTGCTAAAGAATTCTAGTTAAAACGTGTTTGCAAAGTATGAGCACATCATGTTCTCAAGTGCTGAGACTTTGTAGCAAGCAGAGCTACAAAGGTGAGCACAGGTGTTAGGAGAAAGTGGTGCTGGGACTGAGCGTTTCGCCAGCCGCATGTACCTTGTTGTTGTGCCTTTCGCCCTTTCTGCCTTAGAGCCTGGGGAAGCCCCAAACAACTCCCCGAGCATCCTGGCCATGCTGGAGACACTGCAGAATGCTCCCTACCTAGAGGTCCACAAAGACATGATTCGGTGGATATTAAAGGTAACGGTTGGTGCACTGCTCTGGGTTTTGTAAGAAACACTGGATATTTATTATATGTGCACTGCAGCATTTCATAACATGGGCTATATTATGATACTTTCTTTGCGTTATATACTGATACTTTTCTTTTTTTCTGATAGACTTTCAATGCAATTAAGAAGATAAGGAAGAGTTCATCCAGCAGTCCTGCGGCAGAGGCAGAAGGATCCATAATGGAGGAGGTAGAAGAAGTGCACACTGAGTGATTCCAACACTCCAGAGGCTGAGGCAGAAGGGTCTCAAGTTCAAGCCCAACCTAGGCAGTTTAGCAACTTAGTGACACTCCATCTCAAAGTAAAATAAAAAATAAAGGCTGAGGATGTAGCTCAGTGCAGAGGTCCTGGGTTCAAACCCTAGTGCCACACAAAGAAAGGAAAACTAAAGTGTGTGGGGCTGCAGTTGTAGCTCATCAGTAGAGAGTTTGCCTAACTGCTCAGGGTTCTGCACTCAATCTCAAGCTGTGCAAGAATAAGGAAAAAAGTAAAATACGCTAATACTGAAAACTATAGTAAGTTGATACTATTTGCAAACATTTAAATTCCAAGAAATGTCCCATTATTTGTTGTGGCAGTTTTTTGTTTTATGTTTCATTTCCATATGGTTTGCTCTTTTTTATAAAGTATGTTAGGTTAATTAATAATCTTTCCTTCTGTTTGCTGGGCATGGTGGTGCACACCAAAATCCCAGCACTCTGGGGGGCTGAGGCAGGAGGATCACTGAGTTCAAGGCCAGTCTGAACTATATAGGGAGACCTTGTCTCAAAAAACAAACAAAAATCTTTTTCTGTTCAAGTAAGATTATAGAATAGTTTTAGTTGGTATTTATAATGAAGATATTTCTATGTTGAGGAAAAGTGTGCATTTAACATCTGATGGTATAATTGAATGAATCATAATTTCAGAATTCAAGAGACAAAGACAAAGCTGAGAGAAAGAGAAAAGCTGAAATTGCCAGACTGCGGAGAGAAAAGATCATGGCCCAGATGTCAGAGATGCAGCGGCACTTCATCGACGAGAACAGAGAGCTCTTTCAGCAGACATTAGAGCTGGACGGCTCTTCCTCCGCTGATCTTAACAACAGGTGAGGCGAGCACCCATAGGTTTACTCTCCGTTCAGTGATTCACACCCAGGCAGTGTTACTTTTCTTCCTTATAAGTACATTTTTAACCCTAAAGTAATCTAGTAGAATTGATAGGAAAGTTTTGCAGCCTCCAGTTAAAGGAGCTACCTTTAGAAAGTTCTGATTGTAGGTAAGCTGGTTAACTCATGCGTACACTTAAAATGGTGTTTTTGACACCAGACTTGACAGTCACATAGGAATAAAGGCTCGGCGTCTGGTGGCTGAGGCGCGCAGTGGACTGCTTGGTAAGTCAAGGAGGGGGTTTCAGTACATGTGACTTCATGGCATGTTCAAGCCACTAGAACCATGTTTGAAATACGTACATTCTAAAAGCTGGGTGTGGTGGCACAAGCTTGTAATACCAGCACTCAGGAGGCTGAGGCAGGATTGTTGGGAGTTCAAGACCAGCTTGGGTTACAAAATGAGTTCAAGGCCAGCCTGAACTATACAGTGAGACCCTGTCTCAAAAAGGCCAGAAAAAAAAAAGAAAGAAAAATGAACATCCTGGAGTCTAGTGTTTGATACTCATGCAGAAAAGTCCTAGGCCCATTCATTCATCCCTGACCTTTTTGTCGTAGCCCTGTTGTTTCAGGTATGACCCTTAAGGCCTTGGGCCCAGCACAAACACAGGTCCCTGAACACAAACAGTTTGTCACCTGTATACTGTGTCAAGAGGAGCAAGAAGTCAATGTGGAAAGTAAAGCCATGGTCTTGGCGGCATTTGTCCAAAGGTCAACTGTACTGTCAAAAAACAGAAGTAAATTCATTCAGGATCCAGGTGAGTCTTACCTGGGTCTTCGTCCTCCTCTTCATCACTGCCAGCCAGTGTGATTGGTGTTAATTAAGGCACTTCGTTAACCTAATAACAACGCATAGACTCATCCATGGAGAGTGACTTTGACAGGGATCACCCACTTGATGACTACTCCAGAAGGTTAAGGGTCATCCCCGACTCACACAGCTGTTAAATACATAGTAAGGGTTCAAAGAAAAACTTCTCTTTGTGACATGACATTCACACACGTCGGTACCTAACAGTTTCCTGTCTCCCAGCACACCTGGGAAGTCCTCAGCATTCACTGACATTGAGTAACAGCAATGGCCTAGTCTTGTGGGTAGAACCAGGCTGCTCAAGAGCAGTGCTGCAGAGACATATGTGACAAGCGAGTCTGGAACCAGGTTTCAGTATAGGATAGTGACGCTGTCATAGATAAGGTCCCCAGAAAGCAGCCTTTATCCAGATTGCTGTGCAGGACATTCATAGGGAGAGGTGGGGGCCGGCATCCGGGGAAAGGAAGTAGTTTTGAGCTGTAGGACAGCTCCCAGAGGCCTCCTGGGGCCAGGGGAAGCTCACACTGGATGCCTCACACTGAGGGCAGCAGCCTGGAACAAGGTCTGACCCGAGTGCCACAGTTTTCAGAGAGGAGTAAGAGTTAGGGCCTCTTCCAGCAGGCTGGGGAGTTCCGTAGCTGCTTCTCCCTGAGGGGTCTGGGCTGCACACCTTTACTCCTCAACTTGCTTTCTGCCTGCGGGAAACACACATGCCTGTGGGCGATACCGGTAAGCTGCTTCAAGGAGGAACTGTGTGTCTTAGCTCTTTGAAAGCATTTTGTCAGGCAGAGCTTCTCACCGTGATGTGGGATAGAAAGAACATTGGAAAAAAAAAAAAAAAAAAAGAAAGAACATTGGAACAAGGTTGCCTTCCCTCTGTGAAGAAGGTCATCTTGATGTGACTCTGGGGCGTACTAGCTATGAAAGACTGGCCTGCTTTATCTTCAGAAATAGTTCTTTGGAGCCAGGTGATGCATGCCTGTAATCCCAGCACTTGGGAAGCTGAGGCAGGAGGATTGCTGCTAGTTCAAGGCCAGCCAGAACTACAAAGCAAGATTGTCTCAATAAACAAACCAAAAAGGCTCTTTGAACTAGATGATTTACAAATTCAAGCCAAAGATACAATATGTGTGAGCTATGACTTCCTAAAGAAAAAGCCTTCACACTTCGTTATACTTTATTATGTAACATTTGCATTGTCCAAATATATAAAGCAAATTGAAACTTGAGTCATTCTTTCTAGAGCGCTGGCAATGTTCAGTTTATACTAATTGAGAGAGTTTTAGAAACTTCAAACGAAGTCAGGCACCTGCCTTGTCTGTTTGCATTTTCCCTCCCCTTTAAGTGTAAACAGAACCCGGACGCGGTGCTCTGAATTACTTCCCTTCCCTGGCATGGGCTTAGACAGTTTCTTGTCACTTTGCTTTCTAAATAATCCAGGGTCTTGCAGAAATTATTGATATTTTAAAGGAAAGGAATAAACTAGCATTTCATTTCAAGTTTATAAGTCCTTATTGACGATTTCACAAATTTAAAGTTACACATTTATTATAGGAAAGTTAAATGCTTTTTTGTTCTGTAACGCAGAAAAATATGACCCGTTATTCATGCACCCTGACCTGTCTTGTGGGACACACACTGGAAGCTGTGGGCACGTCATGCACGCCCATTGTTGGCAAAGGTAATTTATATTCTTAATATTGGTCAAGCGAAGTTTATCAGAGATCCAAAATTAGAATTTTAATGAAATTCCATTCTAGATAAAATGAAAAAGAACTAACAATATTGACCAAAAAATCCATATTGTTGTCTAATAAATAACAAAAGTGACTTGCTTTGTCATAGATGTAAAGAAGTTATTTAGAACTTTAGAGTAGGACCAGGGATATATATAGCTCAGTGGTACAGCGCCTGCCTGGCAAGGGTGAGGTCAGGAGTTCAATTCCTAGTACCAAAACAAAAACCCAAACTTTAGAGTCTATCAGAAACTTTATAGTGTCGCTTTACAGCATAGTCTGTTTATCCCTCCAAACAAGAGAGTAAATCTGTATTAAGTAACAAGCTAGAGCATAGCACCTGCCTGGCAAGCACAAGATCTTAAGTTTGATTCCCAGTGCAAAAGAAACCCAAAAACTAAAAGAGGAGAAAGGTGTTTTATGATGCAATAAATCCTTGAAAAGGATTGCTGCCTTTCTGTGGGTCCAACATGAATAGCTCTTGATTAGTCCCTGTTTATTTCCAAAAATTGTAAGGATTCCCTGGGTAAGATGGGATCACCCTGAGCTTGTTCTGCCTTGTGCTTTCTGTACCTCTGCAAAGCCAGTCAGCCAGTGCTGTCATGAGCACTGTGCTCCTGGATCTTCGAGTAGCCACCCTGGGTGAGCAGCCACGGCCCTGGAGAAGTCCCCAGACAACAATAGCGGGAAGAAATTTCTGTTACTGATTTCCACATGCTTATTTGCAAGTCAGTTTTGTTGCCGCCTTTAAACTGCTTATCCATTTTGATTGTGAACACAACTCAAAGTTCGTAATAGCAAGCGTTTAAAATAGTTCTTTTTGTAGTGCTTGTGGGCATGATTTAGAATGCTGAAGCTTGTGCCTTTCACTGAAATGAATACCACTGTTTTTGATACCACGTGTTCTCTAATTGTAAAGGTATTTTGATTCCGTTCAAGCTAAAGAGCAGAGAAGGCAGCAGAGATTACGCATACACACGAGCTATGACGTAGAGAATGGGGAGTTCCTCTGCCCGCTGTGTGAGTGCTTGAGTAATACTGTTATTCCTCTGCTGCTTCCTCCAAGAGATGTTTTCAGCAGGTAAATTGGGGCTCAAAACAACCTGTAACAAAGCACATTTGCTCTGAGATGATGAAATTAATAAGCCAGGGAGCTCAGCCTGTGCAGTTGTATTTCCCAGATTCTTTCCAGTCTTCGTATTTGATCATTCTGACTGTATGTACAATATGATTTTGGTTTCTAGAGAGGACTAGGCCAAGCTTAATAGTTTCTTACTCACCCATAAATGCTGTGGAACATACAAAGTTCCAATGTATTTTCAAAAACTGTCCTTTGTAAGGACCCTCCTTTAAATACCATCCTCCTGCTTTGTAAAAATGCTTGGGAAAGCCAGGCATGGTGGCGCATGCCTGTAATCCCAGCACTTGCGAGGCTGAGGCAGGACGATCTGTTGTGAGTTCAAGGCCAGCCTGGGCTACATAGTGAGCTCAAGGCCAGCCTGAACTGCACAGCAAGACCCTGCTTCAAAAAAAAAAAAAAAGGAGGGAGGGAGGGAGGAAGGAAGGAAGGAAAGAAAAGATTAAACCATAAAAGGATATCATGGTGCTGATATCCACCCACACTTGAACTGATAAGAAATCACTCACGGTTAAATCAAGAATTAGCTCCATATTAAGAAGAAATTACCTTTGTTGGATTTCACTTATCACTTCGGTGGTTCCACTTTGGAGTGTTCTTCCCATGAGAGTCGTAGTTTAAGGCAGTTACAGAAAAAACAATCTTTCAAGAGTCTGACAAGGCCGAGCCGGCCCTCACAGAGCCAGTTCCTCCCGCCTTATGATGCATCACTCTAAACTTCGTTTTCTCATCTGTAAAATGCAAACAATAAAGACAACCTATCTCTAGGAATATTTTGAGGATCAAATCTAATACTGTAACCTGGTTACAGTAAAGTGCTCTTCTGAGAACTTGTCACATAATACGCACTTGGTAAATATGAATCATGCTGCTGATCATTATATTTAAGAAATTTTAAGCCAGGTATGGTGGCGCATGCCTGTTACCCTAGCACTCAGGAGGCTGAGGCAGGAGGATTGTTGGGAGTTCAATACCAGCCTGGGCTACGAAGTGAGCTCAAGGCTAGCCTGAAGTGCACAGTGAGACCATGTCTCAAAAAAAAAGAAATTTTAGCATATTCTAGAATGAAAAATGAAATTTTTAACATTATTAACATCATTTTGACAATATACTTTCATTGCCATTGGCCAGTATCTGGTCTGACTTTTTTTTTTTAATGCAACAGATTTTTCGTAGTCTTTTTTTTTTTTTTTTTTGTTACTTGAAGTGTGTCTAAAGTATTGCATCTGTGACAGCTTAACAAATCTTTTATGTCTTAAACTAAGCAACAACAATAGAGTATTAATTATTTTTCATGATCTTTTCAAGCAGGTTAAATTTTTCAGACCAACCAAATGTGACTGAATGGATTACAACAATATCTCAGCAAATAAAAGCACTACAGAGTCTTAGGAAAGAAGAAAATGCTCCCAGTAAGTTCTAGTAACCTCCTTTCTTTTTTTTCTCTAAACTATTTTCAGAAGAAATTATTTAAAAGTAGAAACTTCCATTTAAAAATTCGGTACATTCTCTACATGAGCAACACAAAATAAAGCTACTTTAAAGGGCAAAATAAAAGATTAATTGGAGAAAGTAAATAAAGAAAAAGTTGGTACTTCTTTTTTTTTTTTTTTTTTTTTGGTACCGGGAGTCGAACTCCCAACCTCACGCTTGCCAGGCAGGCGCTGTGCCGCTGAGCTATATCCCTGGCCCCAGAAGTTGGTGTTTCTGATTTTCCTGTTTCAATACATAGAATTTGACTTCACCGCATTTGACTTCACTGCATTGTTCTGCATCCCTGGAAAGTGCTCAGGCCCTGTGAGGTTGGGCGTGACCACTTCCCACTCATTCATGCCCTGTATGGAGCCTCCGGGCCACGGAGCCAGGGCTGAGGTTGGGCAGTTCTAGTCACGTGCCAACACACATCACCGTGTGCAGCACCCAGGGGTCCCCAAGTTTCGTGGACCACACTGCACTGAGGACTCAAGGGAAAGTAGTGTGAGCAGATCTATGTGATCAGCTGTCACAGGAACAGAACACCAGCGTCTCCTTCGAGTCCTAGTGGCTATTCATGAGGGAAAAGCACAGGCAGCTGGAGACAATGCTCTGGCCCTGCACCCTCAGCAGCACACGGACAAGGAAATCCTTGGTCAGCGGCACTGGTGCTTGGAGAATTTTCTCCTGTTTTTAAATTTTTTTACTCACATAACTGAAATACAGAGGAATATTATAATTTGTTGAGTAATGCAATAAAATGCCTGCTTCTATAGATACTGCCTCTTCAAAGAATCCAAAGAACGTGGACCAGTTACAGCTCCCTGAAGGTTTCAGGCCTGATTTTCATCCTAAGTAAGTATATTATTATTCTTTCTTTCCTCTCCCCTCTCTGTTTTTATTTGTTTTGTTTTGCTTTTGTTGTTTTTTGAGACAGGGTCCTGCTGTGTAGTCCCCACTGGCCTTGAACTCACCATGTAGCCAGGGATTGATCTAAACCTTATTTGATCCTCCTGCCTCAGCCTCCTGAGTTCTAGGATTACAGGCATGTACCACCATGGCTGGGCCTTTATTCTCTCACCTTCAGCCCACTTGAAATGCAAAATCAAGTCAGCAGTTAGGAGGACTGTGAAATGGCGGACTACAGAGTAAATGTTACAGGACGCGCTGAGCCCAAATTCTGAGGTTAAGCATTCGTGGTTATATTTACTGAGGCATAATAAAAAAGAAAATCTGTGCCCTGTGGCTTGTTTACCTCGCGCTGCTGCACCTCACTGGCACCCTGCTACACCGTGTGTCCGTCTGCCTCACATGAAGGCTTCTAAGTCCGAACTTTTCCATTTGCTCACCCCATCCTCTTTCCTTCTGACTCCTTATTTCCACCTTTAGATCCACCAAACTATTAGTAACATGGGATCAAAACCAGAGTATCTTCTGTTGTTCCCCATAGCCAGTCATTTACAAAATGGAGCTTAGATTTTGGAGCTGGACTTGGTGGTTCCATTCCGGACACTACTGCTTTTTAGCTGTGCAGCTGTGAGCAAGTAGCTGAACCTCTCTGTACCTCGTGTAAAGTGAGGATGGCTCACAGCTGTCATAGGGTCAGGTCTCAGGAGCAGGTGAAGCCGCTGGGAGCGGAGCCTGGGCTGTGCTTAGTCACCCGGTCAGAACTGGAGGACTCAGATGGAACAGCGTCAGTCCCCAGCCTCCCACACTCCTCCCCAGCCTGGTCTTGTCATCTTGGCTTCTCTAGTGTTTACTTCCACATTCCAATGCACGTTCTCCGCTGTCGGCTGGTAAATTATTATACAATTTTTTGGTAAATCAGTTCTTGGTTTTTACAATATAACTGTGTTCCTGGTGGTGCACGCCTGTAATCCCAGCACTCCTGAGGCTGAGGCAAGAGGATTGCAGCAGGTTTGAGGCCAGCCTGGACTACACAGTGAGTTCAAGGCCACCCTGAACTACGTAGCAAGACCGGGTATCAAAAAAAACCAAGAACAGCAACAACAGAAAACCTAACAGTGTCTTTGGATGTAAGTTGAGTAATTATGTCCCCTTTCTTATACAGCTTTGTCTGTCCTTCAGTTGGTACCGTTTTTTCTCTTGTACGTGGTTTTCTGTCCGTGTACTTGTGGTGTTTTTCCGAGTGGTGCAGTGGACCTATCCGGTGTCGGGCAGTTGCCCTTCCACACCCGTCGGGAGAGGAGAAGGGCCCTGCTGTCCCCTGGAGACTGCGTGCTGTGCTCCTCTGGCTTTCTAGCTCGTGTCTCTTCTGCTTTCGTAACTTACTCCCTTTGCACAGGATCACCTTCCACACATGCCTAAGAAATGCTCGCTGCCACCTTTTTCTTGGGGACTCTTAACATGTCAGTATGAAAAATAAGTAAATTAAATGTGAGCCTGTAGAGTAACTTTTTACCGAGGATTCCTCGCTGGAAAAACCAGTCTCAGTGGCAGTGGGTGTGCATTGCTGATGTCCTTGGCATGGGAAGGAGAGGGCATAGGGCCCCACCTTTAACTCTGCACGTTTGCCTGTTGTCCTGTCTTTTCCCTGTGCCTCACCCCTCCAACCCAGAGAGCAAAAGTCCTTTTAGGCCAGGACAGTCGCTCTCTCTGATTACCCCACTGCATATAGCTGTCACCAGTAAAAGAAAGAGCCGCCCAACCTGAACCGTTTTATGGTATGTGCACATTGTTTTGACCTAATCCGACATGTGTTCACGGCAGGAACCCTTATTCTGAGAGCATTAAGGAAATGCTGACAATGTTTGGAACTGCTACCTACAAGGTGGGACTAAAGGTCCACCCCAACGAAGAGGATCCCCGTGTGCCCATAATGTGTTGGGGTAGCTGTGCATACACCATCCAGAGCATAGGTAAAAGATTTACAGCTGTTTCTCTTTAATTCATGTCGATACAAATTGTGTGTAGAATCTTGGTTTTAAGCAAAATGTTTAAAGTGGACAATAATATGAAAAAATAAAGAGCTTTAAAATCAAGACGTGTAGCACACTGACAGAATGCTAGCTTAATTTATAAATTGTCCACAGCAATAGAGAACTCATTTCCTACAGTTATACTTCTTGTCAGTTGAGGAAAGTTGTGTTTATTTTTACTCTTCCAAAGTCAATTGTTATGATATGATTTAAAGATTCCAAAACTAGTTCTGCAGAAAGAATTGAGTGTTTTGGTTTTTAAAAAATTCTGATAACATATACATAAGTTTTACCCTCTTCATTTTTAATGTGCAGAAAGGATTCTGAGTGATGAAGATAAACCACTGTTTGGTCCTTTGCCTTGCAGGCTGGTAAGTTCTCGGCTTACACAATTCATGAGAAGCTGAAGTGAAAATCAGACTTTCAAACCTAAAATTGATTCTTTCTTTTAACTTTCACTCATCTTCCATTAGGATATAGAAGAAATAAGCTGGGCATGGTGGCGCATGCCTGTAATCCCAGCACTCGGGAGGCTGAGTCGGGAGGCTGAGTCAGGAAGATCGCTGAGATCAAGGCCAACCTGGGCTACAAAATGAGCTCAAGGCCAGCCTGAACTGCATAGGGAGACCCTGTGTCAAAAAGACTTTAAAAAAAAGGGGGGGGGGATATAGAAAAAATAATGTCTATAATTTTTCTTTGAAAGAGATTTTGGAAGAAACTAGGCCTCTTCATCCAGAGCTATTCGCTAAGCCCTTGAAAAGGTGGGGGAAGCCTAAAAACAAGGGAGCTTATGTCTGAATCTCTGATACTGTCACGAGAAACGTAGAACAGAGCACACGCTTTGCTGTATTTGATGCCTGTGATACAGAACAGGTGTATACGTACAGGCAAGTTGGTGTCAGGCTGTGCGCGCTGCACGCCAGGATAACATGGAGGGCGTTTCCTGACCAGGTTCCCTGGTTTTCACTGGATAGCCAGAGTCTGACAGAGCTGTGCACCACCTGCTGCCCATGCACATCTGCTCCTTCTGAGAACCGGCCGCCCCCTCAGTCTGTGCGGCTTACCTGGCTGTCCTCACTATGCTCCTGATGCTCCTTTCCCATGTGCTCCTCCTCCTCCTCCTTCGGCCTGGAATTGTTACGGCCTTTAAACCCCGAGGCTTCTGCCCGTCCCCTCCCACCATGTGCTCCTCCTCCCTGCGTAGCCCCGCCTGTGCCTCTGACTGCCCTGAGAGCCCAGTGGTTACCCCCTGTGTTTCTCCAGTCTGTACTTCATCTTAGTCCGGTCTCCATTAACTCACTGACCATGTTCATTTGTTTGTTTCCCATCAGACTCTCCTGAAAGTATCTTCAAGTCTAATAACCCAAATCAGTTTTTCTCCCTATGTTCTGTGACTTAGTCACAACTGTCCAGCCAGGTGACCAAACCAGAAAATTGAAGTGCTGTTGGATGTGTCAGTGGATAACAGTCCCTTAACTTCTTGCCATTCCTTCTGCTTGTTTGGCTTTTCCATTCATCCGTGTGTGTGTGTGTGTGAGAGAGAGAGAGAGAGAGAGAGACTTGGAACTGAACCCAGGACCTTTGCACTAAGCTGTATCCCTATCCCTTTTCTTATTTTTTATTTTGATAAAGGACCTCACTGAGTTTCCCAGGCTGGGCTTGAGCTTGTGATCCTCCTGCCTCAGCCTCCCAGAGTGCTGGGATTACAGGCATGTACCACCATGCCTTGGTCCATACCATTTCTTACCTAGATTGTAGTAGGCTGACCCTTCCCTATGTGTGATCAGAAGGGTTCCTCCAAAAAGGGCTCCTCCACCCTGATTTCTGGGTCTGGCCTTGTTCCTTTTCCTACCTCCCTGATCATATTCATGCTTTTGCTCATTTTTTTCTTTTAAAGGGGAAGAGTTTATTTAGCTCACAGTTTATAGAAGGTTCGGTCCATAATCAGCTGGCTCCAAGGCAAAGTGGCACATGGCTGAGGGGCAACAGTTCATGGTAGTGGAAAACAGCAAAGCAGAGAAAGAGAATATTCATGCTTTGATAAACATCTTAACAGTTACCCACTTCTGCCGGTTCTGACCCCCACAGTCCAGTCGTGTAGAGTCATGTAGAATCCGAAGCGCTGGTTCCGAGCTCTGCGTATTCCTTTCCTCTGTACTTCACCCTGCTCTTCCAGCTCTGCTTCCCTGAAACACCTCTACCCCTTTCCGCCTCCCTCCCCAGACTCTAGGGCCTCAAGCTTCAGGGAACAGGAAGAGGAAGAGTGAATTCTTGTTTGAAGAGCTTCAAAACCGAGACCTAGATCCATAGTACTTAATCACACTAAAAGCACAAAAGGTAGTGAATAAACAAGAACAAAAATCTCAGGCTGGGGATGTAGCTCAGTGGAATAAGCGCCTGCCTGGCAAACACAAGGTCCTGAGTTTGATCCCCGATACCGGAAAAAAAATCTTTCGTAGTCCATCTTTACTTATACTTGATCATAACTGATTTTCATTTATAATTGTTTTCTGCTGTATTTGTCACTTGAAATCAGGAGCTTTCCTCTTATTGCTACTTACTCTTCATAACAGTTTTTTTTATTTTAAAAATAAAAAAGTAACAAAACAACAATGAAGACAAAATCAAAACAACAAAAAAGACCTCAAAACAAGATGATAGGAATTTACAGTGATTGGTACGTTACATACTATTTATCTTCAACAAAGTTGCTCAGTCCACCAGACATAACAATATAAGATTCATCAAACAATCAGACAGTAACAAGTTATTAAAAAAAATTGGAATGATGCAGAGCTTCACCGTACAAGATGATAGGAGGTCAACAATGCTTCTTATACTGCATGTAGTTGTTTTCAGATCAGTCGTTCTGATTACCAGATTCAGGCATGCAAAATCGGTCAAAAAAAAATTTTAAGCGTTGACTGTTGACTCTCTAGTAAACTACAGACATAAGCAATACACCTATTCCAGCTATCCTAATATATACGTAGAAATTTTGTTTTCCATTTTTAAAAAATCAAAATAACAAAAACAAATACATAAAACAGCACAGAGAACAATAAAAATGATACAGAATTTCAAAATGTGGTGATAGGATATTAACAATGGCTGTTACATTTGTAACAGTTTTTAATGCATGCGGATACCCTGATTTCTGGCTCTGGCCTTTTTTTGTACTGGTTCCCCAGTATATATTTCTTACAGTTCCAGCATTTTAAAGTATCTCTAGAATAAACAAGATGCCTCATCAACCTTTGGGCACGTGTTGCTGGCTCTTTGCTGATACCTGTACAGGTGTTTTAGTTCCTTTTCAGAGAGAACCCAGCACAGTGTGGCAAGGACTTAGCTTGCTGTTTATGCAGCAGCCCGGTAGCAGTTTCCCACTGCACTCACGTTGGCGGCGAACTGTCAAAAGAGAGATGTCGTGGTGCCACTCCATCCCCTGTAGAGACTCAGTCGTGTGCGCAGCCATTATACTTGGAAGCAGCATTCTCGAGAGAAGAGGCATGCTTCTTCATGGGCTTTTTTTTTTTTTTTTAGACAGGGTCTTGCTATGTAGTTTCCACTGGTCTTGAACTTACTATGTAGCCCAGGTTGGCCTCAAAGTCATGAGGATCTTCTTGCCTCAGCCTCCTGAGTGCTGGGCTTATGCCACCACACTCAGCTTGCCTTCCTTCTTGATCGTATCACCTTTTCTGTTCCAGGATGATTGTCTTAGGTCACTGACAAGATTTGCAGCAGCACATTGGACAGTGGCATCGCTCCCAGTGGTACAGAGACATTTCTGTAAACTTTTTGCATGTGAGTATTAATAGGTGTACATGTATATAATGGTATTTCCTCATCTGAAATAGTTTTTAGCACTGTAACTTCTCTCCATTATGAGTGAAATATTGGGTAGAACTGTTATGGAACCTCTAGCTCATAAATTTATATATGGCTTGCAAAAAGAAAAATTTAAACTATATTTTAGGCATTTTAACTTAATATTGACACTTAAACTATGCCAACGTATTTTTCTTTAAATCTTTAGCATTGGTGCCTAATGACAGCTATGACAACGTTCCGTGCATACTAGATATCGACATGTTTCATTTGTTGGTGGGTATTTTCTAGATTGTCTCCTTATCGTAAATACGCAGCTTATGTTTAGGTAGAGAGACACAGGAGTTGTCATGGGGTATAATTACCACTTTGTGTGGAATTCTTTCCTGAGCAGTAGCCCAGTGTATGAAGGCACCTGGTTGAGAGAGAGGCTTGATCTGGATGTCTAGACCTCTTCCCTCCCTTGTTTTGCTTTGTGACTCACGTCTGTAACTTAACCTCTCTGCGTTTGACCTGTCAAGAGGTGAAATGAACACCAGCAGAGTTAGGGCAGCTGCAGGTCTGTACAATACTTTTGTGCCTTTTTGAAAGTACAGGCCGTTACACCACTCAGAGACAGACAGCCCCTGTTAAGGATTCGGTGAGGCGCGTGTTCACAGCTGCGCCCGGAGCAGGGCACACGGCTGCCTGTGCTGCTGGTGAGGCATCTCAGTCCCGCCTCTTCTGGGTCCTCTTGCACAGACTGCAGGACCTGCCACACAGATGAGCCTCGCATCCTGTCCCCTTACTCTTCAGTCCTCAGCTGTGTTCCTCTAAATCAGTTACTCGCTGCCTCATCCGAGCGTTTTGCAGCTCACAGTGAACGATGTAAAGCTTAGAGCAGCGAAGCCCTAGTCAGTGTCAGAGTGGGCGCTCGCACTGGCACTACACATCCGCCTCACCCCGCAGCAGCAGCACCAGCAGCCACCAGGGGCTGCAGAGGCTTTCGCTGTCCTCACCTATTCGGCCACATTAACCTGTCTAAAAGCTCATAGAAAGGAAGCTGGGCTTTACATCAAGATCTTTTTTTGATCCAAAACCCATACTGTTTCCATTACTCACTCCCTGGGAAGATTCCAAGTGTTCTTGTTGCTAACAGAAAGCAGTACGTGGAGAACCCCAGATGAGAGAGGCGAGAGGGGCCCATCGGGACCCCTTGGTTTTGCAAGTCCTTGTATTCAGCCAGCTCTGACAGATGTTCTGGGATGCACACCCTAAGAACAAAGACACCTTAACGGGGGCCTGAGCTCCGGAGGGCTGCAGGGGGCAGTGGCACTGGTTCCACCGTGAGAGGATCAGTGTCTGACACCCTGTATCTGGTATCTAGGTGAGTTTGGTGCTCGCTTTCCCTGCCCTGCAGTGTCAGGATTTTTCAGGGCTCAGCCTCAGCACTGGAGACCTTCACATCTTCCACCTGGTTACCATGGCGCACATCATACAGATCTTACTGACCTCGTGTACAGGTAACTCCTGCCTTTCCCTCGACGTCTGGAAGGAAGTCCTTGCATCTTCTCTGTCAAAAAGTATTAGCCAGGTTATGTACATACACCACCTCCCCACAAGGAATGTAATTGGTATGTCAGGCAGGCGTGCACTCATGAACCCTTAAAGTAAATAGAGATAAGGGGGACCAGTACTAGTCAGGTGTAGGGGTGCGCCCCTGTAATCCCAGCTGAGGTGGGAGACTGGGAGACTGTCTCAGCGACAGAGAGGGGAGGAGGGAGAGAAAGGAGACAGATGTCAGGCATTTCAGAATAATATAATTAGGCTGCCTTCTTTTCCTGTTAAGTCTCATGAAAAGGTTTTGAAAGAAATGTCTTTCTCCTGTTGAAATCCCCTAACAGTGTCGACACCTTTACTATTATTTCCTAGGTTCATTAATATTCAAGGAGCACAGTGGTCAGGCCCCTTAGAACTGTGTTTGAATTTACACATCTGTTACTGTCCCCATGAGCCCGCGCTGAGCTCTGTTTAACATTCATACTTGCTGCTTCACAGACATTTTGAGGCGCTGTGTGAGCTGGTTTGCCCTCAGCGTGCCTGCTGGCACTCAGTCTGATGGGGAGCAGCGTGTGCTCACACTTGAAGTAAAGTTCTGTGTAGCTTATGGGGCTGTTACGTGTCAGGAGTAAATGACAACACAGGGAAATTGCAGTGTTCGCTGTTTTGTCTTTCAGAAGAGAATGGCATGGATCAGGAAAACCCCACTGGTGAAGAAGAGTCAGCAGTGCTTGCTTTGTATAAAATACTTCACCAATGTACGGGAAGGTGAGACTGTGACCCTTCTGTGACAGGCTGCCCTGGACATTAGTGGGGGTCAGTGTGCATAAGGAGTCAGCGTGTTACCTAGGGGAAGCTGCACTCTGTCGGCATGTTTAGAAAGAGAAAAGAAGAGACAGGGTTGAACTGCAAGGCCTCGACACATTGGCACAGTTGGAAACCTCTTAGGGAGAGATGGCTGCCTGCATGACTGCAGCACCGACTTGGGATGGATGTACTTTGGAAAGTCCTTCCCTAAACTGGGTTGCCTCGTTAGGAATTCCAGAATGCCAGCTGCGTTGGTACAGTATATGTTTAAGATGGTGTCCAGGGACAGTGGAAGTGAAATTGCTAGAACATCACATATTGTTGGAGTCACAGGGATTGGGGTGAGCAGTTTCACTGCAGTTTTTGAGAGTGCATGTAAAAGAACCTTGCTCTTGGACCAGGTTACCCCATTTTTGAGAATCTGTACTAAAAAGTAATCAACATACAGAAAAACCTGTAGGCATGTAAAGATACGCATTCTGATATTATTTATATTAGGCAAGAATTGAAAGTAATCTGTGTTTGCCTACAGGAAATAATTTGGAGAGAGCGATGACTGGTGTGTTCCAAAATAAACGTGTTAAAAATTATTATGGTATATAGTGTTCTGGGAAATGTGTTAATTTTAAATTTCATTTGTTGCATTTATAATTATGTAGGACCATCAGTGCGGAAATAGTTTGTTGGCGTAATACTTGCTGGCATGAGATGCTAGAATAGCTGGTGGCTTTCCCTTTGCTAGATTCTCTCTCTATGGCCATATCAGCACCAGAGGCTGTCGTCGCTCACACTCGCCGGCCTGGCGCCCCACACCTTCTAAGCCTTGCCTGAACACAGTGGTCATCTCCATTTGCACATTGTCTTGAGGATGATCGTTTCCTACTGGTTGCCTAATAGTCATTTCCTGGCTTTCAGTGCCTTGAAAGAAACACCCTCTGGCTGGCACCTGTGGAGGAGTGTCAGAGCTGGCATCATGCCTTTCCTGAAGTGCTCAGCTTTGTTTTTTCATTACCTAAATGGAGTCCCAGCGCCACCTGACATTCAAGGTACCTTCTCATGTCTTTCAGAATGTAGGAAGCATTTGTAGTCTTTTCACTCCAGAAGCTTAGAATAAAAATGACATGCAAAAAAAAACGAAAACTACAAGTTTAGAGCAAGCTAATCGACACTAAGGTACTATATCTGGGTCTGCATTGTATTTAAATCTCAGTAAGTGCGCTGTGAAATTTTTTGTTTTCATTTGCAAAGCAAAACCGTTGTTTTGGAGGAGGGAGGTGTAGCTCAGTTTTTAGAGTACTTGCCCAGCACTCCCAAGGCCCTGAGTTGAATCCCAGTACCACCAAAAAAAATAAGTTGTTTCATGGTTGCCACCGCATTTTCAGAGCACTTCTCCTATAGAAATCTTTCGGTTGCCTTTAAGATGTTAAGTTGCTCAATTATATTTTGTTCATAAATTGTGTTCCTCAGATTTTAAAGAGTGAAAACTGACCAGTGTGAGTGACTTAATTTGAAACATGACATTGAAGTTCAGGATACCAAAAACACACATAAATTCAGTTTTAATGTGCAAATGGATTTTTTGTTCCGTTGTTCCCCATGCTGTCTTGTGCCTGGTTTACGAAAGCAGTGTACAGGCCACCTTAACTGCACCTCTACATTCCGACAGCCTGCTACTACGGGTCCCAGCGCGCCTGCGTGTAACACGCTGTCTGAAACCTTGCCCGGCCTCTCCGTCTGTTCGTTGCCCAGACACCATAAAGGATAGCTCAGGCCCCTACAATTTTACAGAGGTGCTCAGGGTCGTGCGCAGGTCCATCTCTTGTAAAGAAAACATCTTCTGCCAGATGTGGTGGCACAGCTTGTAATCCTAGCTCTTGGGAAGCTGAGGCAAGAGGATCTCAGTGAGTTCAAGGCCAGCCTGGGCTACGTAAGCAGGTCAAGGCCAGCCTGGAGTGCATAGTGAGACCCTGTCTCTAAAGTAAGACACGCCACCTTGTGCTTCCGTCCTGCTGTCCACGTTCCCGGCACACCTGTACCTTACCCTTGTTACCTCGTTTTCACGGTAGCCTCATGAAGCAGATTGCTCAGCCGCACCATTCTGCACATGGTCAAGCCGAGCACGAGAAGGTTGTGTCCAGTTGGGGTGGGAGCCACCTGGCCCTACTGTGTCCGCGGCTGGCCACTCCAACTTCCTGAAAGTTACACCCCTAGCAAATCTGAATCTTTCGTCATAGCTTTTTGTTTTATTTTAATTCTGCTGTTGCTTACACCCACGCAGGATGTGCTCCCGGTTCTCACATGTGTCACTTTTCTTTTCCATTTGCAGTCTCGGAAACAAGCCATTTTGAACATTTATGTAACTATCTTTCCCTGCCAACCAACCTCATTTGCCTTTTTCAACAAAATAGTGAGATAATGAATTCACTGATTGAAAGGTAATGATCGTGTACTTTTCTACAAAATACTGAATAGCTACATGAAACCAACTTTGGTTTTTTACATATGTAGCAAAATTCTCAGTCGTTAAAATTTCAGCTGTAAGAATGAGGGGTTTATAGCTAAGGATTTGGCTTTTGGATAAGATTTTTGCCAAGCTAGTAAGCAGATTTGCTTAAAGGGCACAGTGGTAGAAATGTTGATTGAACTTGTTAAGGGCTCTGTAGCATAGATTTTTTAAAGCAGAAAGAAACCTTGAGGATTATCTAGTCCAGCGTCTTCATTTTGTATGTGACATGCAGGTCTAGAGGAATTAACCTGCCACTTGTGTCAAGTCAGTGACTGGGGTAAGACGTGGGGCAGCTCTGCCCACAGAAGCAACACAGTGTTTGCAGCCACCCTTATGGGACTGACATCTGAGTGTGTCTGTCTGTGACTCCTCCAAGTGAACAAGAGAAATAGAACAACCTATTAAAAATTGGCAACGATCTTATGTACCCTTGTCTGCAAAGAAGATAGACAAGTGGCCAGTGAGCACGGGGACAAATGTTCCGTGTCACTGGTCGTGGTGGGAGTGTAGACACCTTTATGCACAGCTGGAAGAGCTATGGTTTTTGGTTGGGGGGTCTTTTATCAAGTCTAGTAAAATATGTATTTTTTTCCTTTTATTATTAGTGCCAGTTAATTTTCAGAATAGTGAGTTTCAATGCTTATAACCTATTTTGGTCATAAACCCCCCATTACCCCCCCTTACACCTCCGCCCCTCTTCCTTACTCTTGTTTACTAATCTTTCTTAGGTCCCACATATTAGGGAAAAGGTGCAGTATTTGTCTGAGTCTGGCTTACTTTATTCAGCATGATGATCACAGACCCCTCTGTTTTCCTACAAATAACAAAGTTTCATTTTTTTTACTGAACAATACTGCACTGTGTGTACATCACTTTTTCTTTATCAGTTCGCTGTGTGATGGGCACACACTGGCCCCTCCCTCGGCTGCTGTGGGCTGTGCCTCAGTACGCGTGGGAACACAGGGACCCTAGAGGGTGCTGACTTCAGTTTCTTCCAGAGTTGGGGGATTTGGGGGAAGAGGGTGTTTTGTTTTTAAGACAAACAATTAGCGTTGGCAAGGGAGTGGAGAGATTGGTGCCCTTCTGCACTGCTGGTGAGAACAGAAAAGGACCGCGCCCCTGTGGGAGCAGTGGGGCAGTTGCCCAAAAAGCCAGCCACAGAGGGACTAGCCGCCCAGCAGCTCCGCTGCTAGTGTACATTCAAGAGAGTGGAAAGCCACCTCGAGGAGAGCCCGACCCGGCCGTGTGTTCCTAGGAGCGTATTCACCACAGCTGGCGCATAGAAATAGCCCAGGGGCTCATGCGCAAGTGCGTGGAGAACAGAACTTGCAGGGTGTATGCACCCGGTCACAGTGCTCAGCCTGAGCTGGGAGGAAATCTCTGACACAGGCGCAGCGTGGCCGGAACCTGAGGATTGTGTGCTGAGTTAGATAAGCCAGCCCCAAGAAGAGAATACTGTATGGTTACACTTTAGTGAGGTACCCAAAGCAGTCACATCGATGAGACAGAAGTGGATTGGTGGTTGCCAGGAGGAGGGGGGCGCTATTTAATGGGTAGCATTTCATTTGGGAACGATGAAGAAGCTGTGGATATGGATGGTGGTAGGTGTACAACAGTGTGTGCGTGTGCCAAGTGCCACAGAACTGGTACACGTAAAAATAGACCTTCATTGAGCCAGGCACAGTGGTGCACACCTGTCATCCCAGCTGTGTGGGAGGCTGAGGCAGGGGGATCACAAGTTCGAGGCCAGCCTGGGCAGCTTAGCCAAGACCATATCTGAAGATAAATTACAGAAAGGGCTGAGGATCTAGCTTGGTGGTAAGAGTGTTTACCTGAGATATGCAAGCCTCTGAATTCAGTCTTCAGTAGCAAGGGAGGAAAGAAGGCTTAGCTGGGGGTGTAGCTCAGTGGCTAAGCACTTGCATATCACACAGAAAGCCCTGAGGTCAGTCCTCATCACCCCCCCCAAAAAAAAAGATGCCTTCTGGCTGTAGATAGTGTTAGCTTGCTAATTTAGACTGGTTTGTCCAGTGCATTCAGATGAGGGTAATAAAGTTTATAGCTGCAAAATCTGATGGTAAGCATTACTGCTTTTACAAAAGTGAGCCACTGTCTCAAAAAAAAAAAAAAATGGGCATGGTGGTGCACACCTGTAATCCAAGCACTCAGGAGGCTGAGGCAGGAGGATTGCTAAGAATTCCAGGCCAACCTGGGCTACAAAGTGAGTTCAAGGTCAGCTTGATTTGCATAGTGAGACCCTGTCTCAAAAAGACAAAAAAAGAAAATTGCAGGCAAAATACGGTATTTTTTCCAGGTTTCTTTTGATAAGGTAAATATATTAAGAAGGTTGTTTTGCTATTATCAGTATAGAGGGCAAACAGTTCTAGTTCTAACCCTTTAAAAATAAAAATTTATATTTTTTCCCTCTTTGTATTAAAGTTGGTGTCGTAACAATGAAGTTAAAAGATATCTAGAAGGTGAAAGAGATGCAATAAGGTAAGTTAAAGGTGCTCGAAGGCTTGATTGAGGGGCAAGTGTTAGGGATACTCACAGGATGGAGATGCTGTTTCCTCAACCCTGATTTCCTGAGACCTCAGTGATCCCCAGAGGTGCAGCCTCGTGCTTTCATACTCCTGAGTTTACGGGTGACGGTTTATGAAGTTAACACTGAGGCAATAGTTCAGCTGCAGTAGTTTTGGTGAAAGAAAGAGATAACAAATTATTATATGTTATAATTTGCTTTAGAGCATGTAGGGTCTAGTCAGGTGCAGTGGGTCTTGCCTGTAATCCCAAATACTCAGGAGGTTGAAGCAGGAGGAACACAAGTTTGAGGCCACCTTAGGCAACTTAGCAAAACCCAGTCTCCAAAAAAAAGTCCGGGCACAGTGGCCCACACCTATAATCCCAGCACTTGGGAGGCTGAGGCTGGAGGATTGCTGCAAGTTCAAGGCCAGCCTGTGCTACATAGACCTGTCCCAAAAAATAAAGAGGGGCCAGGGGTATAGCTCGGTGGCACAGCACCTGCCTGCCAAGCACGAGGTCCTGAGCTTGGTTCCCGATACCAAAGGAGAAGGGCGTAGGGATGGAGCTGTAGACGCTCCCCTGGTGTGTGTGCGCCCTGGCTCGGTCCGCGGGCACACGCACCTCGTAGGCCCTCTACTGGTCTTGACTCTGATTTTCTGTCTTTTATTAAGTATACAGTATAGTGAGACTCCATGCACTCGTCAGCTGTCAATAACTATCAAGTCGTGGCCAGCCATTGTTCTCTTTTCCTCCTCCCTTTCGCATTAGTTCTGATTTCACGGTGCAGCGTGCGCCTTCAGGGGTGCCGGGTGTGTTTCATTTGTTAGCCCCTCCTTGTTTCTGCTAAATACATCATCCCCGAAAGGAAGAGGACTGGAGGAGGTTGTCTGTTCTGTTTGTTTGCTTTTATATACCCAGAAATGGTGGATCCAGTTTTATTAGGGTGAACTTATCACCAGATGAATGTGGTTCTACCCCACAGTCAGTTCTGCCTGTGGAACCATATTCCTCAACTTGAGGTATGCATCAGAATAACCTCGGGAACTTGTGTCAGTATCAAAGCCACTGTCTACCAGGTCTGATTTCTCAAAAAGTGGCGTCCTAGCGTGTGTACAGCCCCCAACTCCCCCCGCTGATTCTGGTAGGGTTAAAAACATCTGAGTGACTGTCCCCGAGGCCCCTGCCTTGCCTTTGCGGCGCGTGAAAAGCCACACCACAGCCCCCACGGGCAGGCACGTGCGTGTGCAAGTAACGCAGTCCTCAGACTCTGGTCAGATTTGGCTCTTTAAGTTTTTCTGAATTGATTCAAGTCACAGAACCAACATGACTTGCTGTCTCTAACTGAAAGAGCATGCTGCCGCCTTCTGCCTTCCAGCGCACGTCACCTTCAGTCTCTCCTCAGGCCCACTTCGGCCCTCTGCCCTGGGCTCCGAGGCTGCGCTCGCTCCTCTCCTGGGCGTTTAGGTGGGAGCTGGGCGCTCCCCTTCTTCCTCCACCTGCCACAGTACCATGGCCGCTGCCCTGGTCATCTGGCGTGAGCCCTGAGATTACACAGTGTCACTGTGGCCACATCTGAGATTCTTACTCTGGCCCACACCACTAACACAGCACGTGACCACTCAGAGTCCCTCCTCTTGTGTTTGACTGGACTAAGCAAAGACCCTGTTATTATAAGATGACCTTATATTAATTAAGTCTTTATCTTTTACTTCTCTTCCAGTTACCCAAGAGAATCGAACAGATTAATAGACCTTCCTGAGGATTACAGCAGCCTCATTAATCAAGCATCCAACTTCTCGTAAGTTTTGCACTAGAAACGCCTTCCTACAAGGAGCTAAGGGATTTAGCCGGTGGTTTGTTTCGTTTGGGTAAGACGAAACAGCGCGTGCCATGACTTACTGGTGAGGTGCCGCCCGCCCGCCCACCGTGTGTGAGGATAAGACTCGGGGTAAGGGATAGAGGGGCGAGTTTGATTCACAGGAGTCTGACTAAGGAGTAGCGCACTGCAGTAGCCCCCGCCCATGGTAATTTGTACACATTATCGTGTGTTTGTCCTGCAAGCAGTTGAAAGAAGAGTACAGCTGAGTAAGAACCGAGTGTGAACAGTTGAAGCCCTGGGTTTCTTGTCTCCACTGCCGCCTGCTCTGTCCCCTGCACTGGCCGCTTACGTTCCCAAGCTGTCTTGCGTATTTTAAATTTCATGTAACTGGCATGCACTGTGCTTGTGCTATACCCTTGTCTCACTGCACAGCGTTTCCAAGGCTGGTCTGTGTGACATGCTTGTTACCACTCTGTGGTGCCTCATTCTGTGACACGAGCACAGAATGCATCTTTTCCCGCAGAAGGTCTATGTATGTGTTCTCCAGCCGTGACACCCAGCGCGTTTCCAGTCAGGTTTTTGTATCCATTCCCTGCCATAGGGTAGAGCTGTAGGGTCTGTGCGTCTCTAGCTGTACGTGACATGGCCATGTTGTTTTCCAAGATGGCCACTGCGTTTTGATTTATGGTTCTGTGTTTGCTTTTGGCCCCTCGGAGGTGCCCCAAGTCAGGCGGTGATAAGAGCAGGGCCCCGACGCTGTGCCTCGTGTGCGGGACGCTGCTGTGCTCGCAGAGCTACTGCTGCCAGTCGGAGCTGGAGGGCGAGGACGTCGGCGCCTGCACCGCGCACACCTACTCCTGCGGCTCAGGCGCGGGCATCTTCCTGAGGTGAGGCCACCTGGGGCCAGAGCCCTCCAACCAAGGCTTCCAGCCCAGCCCAGGGAACATGACTTAGCAAGACTCGCTCTCAAAATTAAAAGTTAAACAGTGGTTAGAATAGCAGTACTTACTTTATGTCTAGGTTATTAAGTCTTTTTCACGTTTAACAGTTCTTCTGTTGTCCGTGCGCTCTGTTCCATTCGAGGTGCAGCTCCGTGATTGGCAGTCTGGTCGTTGCCGCCCTAGCTGCTTGGAGAACGGGCTGCGTGGGCTGGCGCTGCAGCATCTGTCCGCTGTCGGCGCTGTTGTCCTCGCCCTGGGTGGGGGTGCTCACAGGCCCCAGCTTGGGCAGCCTGGATCCGGACCTTGGTTGCTAACGTACAGTACATGCTGGTCTCTCTGCAGAGTACGCGAATGTCAGGTGCTGTTTTTAGCCGGCAAAACCAAAGGCTGTTTTTATTCTCCTCCTTACCTTGACGACTATGGGGAGACTGACCAGGGACTCAGGTACGGCCCGTCCTGGGGGCATGCAGAGCTGTGTTGCCTGTGGCCTCTGCCTGGTGTGGTGATGCTCCCTGCCTTGAGATGCCTGGGGAGGGCGGGGCAGGCGCACCTGAATTGCCCCTTCTCATCCTGGCTCAGAGCAGGACAGAGGGCCCGTTCTCACACATGTGCCTCTGTTCAGGGAGCCCCAGGGCCCGCCAGGTGACAGAAAAGAACCAATTTTGGTTGCTAAGAGGTGTGTTTGTGTCATGATTCTCCAAGGATCTGGAGGATGAAGATTTGAAACAGACAAGCTATGGCTGGGGATGTAACTCAGCAGCACGAGCGCCTGCTGGCAAGCGCAAGGTCCTGAGTTCAATTCCTGGTACCAAAAAAAAAGACAAGATGTGACAGCATTTGCATTTAGCAGCTTCTGCCATTAGCTGGCCTACTTCATGAGCAAAGTGCTAGCAGTCACCAGGCAGGATTAAAGCCTTCTGTTAGACCCTCTGTGTGCCCAAAGGTGGCAGGTGCCCATGCGCAAGAAGGGCAGAGGCCCAGGCAGGATAAGCAGAGGCCCTGCTTCCAGCCGCTGATGCAGGTTGTACCCGCTGCCCCCAGCCCAGCTCTGAGGAGAGTGGGCACATGGGAGAGGGTCCTGCCTCACAGCGAGGGGACAGTGCCCTCTGAGTGGGAAGCTGGCAGGCTCAGGGCTGCACCAGTGACAGACGCACACCCAGAGTGCTCACCCAGAGATGCACTGAGACTTGGAGCTGAAGGCCGCTCACCCTTCCCCCAAGGTGGCAGAAAAGTGTGAGCCTCTTTCCCAGACCCCAGCTCCCCTCGCTCAGGCAGGTGGAGCTCAGGCGCTGCCAGCTGCTCTCAGCTGCAGAGCAGAGCCACAGTCGCCTGCTGGGCAGAAACTGCACAAGGCCTCACGAGCAGGACGCGTCTAAGTGACACGTGTCTTCCTTTCAGACGGGGAAACCCTTTGCATTTGTGCAGCGAGCGATTTAAGAAGATCCAGAAGCTCTGGCACCAGCACAGCATCACGGAAGAAATCGGACACGCACAGGAGGCAAACCAGACCCTGGTTGGCATTGACTGGCAACATCTATAATCACTTCAACACCAAAAATATGAACTTGGAGTTTTGTAACCCAGTCAGGTTTTTAAGGAAGAAAGTGGGAAATAGTTCTGCTGAATTTTGAAATAAATTCTTTATGTAAGTTTTCCTTCCCAGTTCTATTTTTATAGTTTCAGGCTCCAGGGACTGATGAAAGTCAATTTTCTTGGACTGTTGCTATGTCCTTCGAGAGTCACAGGTCAAGTCTGTGAGCACGGAGGCAGGAGCTGTGTTTGCGCTGCCAGCTCGTACTTCCTGGCTCCTCTCTGTGACTCAGCCCAGGGACTGGGAGGGTGTTCCCCGCAGTCCGCCTCTGAGAACAGTGCACAGGTGCCGCAGGTCGGGCTGTGGCAGGAGCACCTGTGCAGGAGCCAGAGGCAGGCTGCCTTCCTAGGGCATTGCCAGCCTCTGCCCAGCCACAGAAGACTGGGTTCTGGGTTTTGTGTTCTCTTTGGAGCAGGACTTTGGGCTTTGAGAGAACTCATTAAAAGGGCTTTTGAAAACTTAAAGAATTTCCTATTTTTCAGGTAGTAATACTTCTATGTTCTCCCCAAGGCTAGACTGAGAGGGTGTGTGCATCTAGGATCAGACACGCAAAAGATGAGAGGGAGAACTCAGCGCTGCGGGCACCCCGCCAGCATTCCCGGGCGCAGAGGAGCTGCTTTGGGCCTCGAGCTTACTTAGGACTTTCGGGACAGTCTGCAGCCAGGCTTCCTGAGTAACCATCACTGTTCTCACTAAGAGGTGCCTTCCTAGAACAACAGCCACTTAGTAAAAGAGCTTTGTCACACAGCATCCGTACTTGCTGGGTGCGGAGGTCCTGAGTGCCTGCGGCAGGGCGGCGGGAGTGCTGCGCCCCGTCTCTGCTCCGGGGCAGCCAGAAGAACAGCAAGGGGACCCTGAGTGTCTCCGCCGTGCCAGGGGCCCTCTGACTCAGCTTCCGTTGAATTTCTTTTCCGCGTTGTTTCCCTCAGCTCTGCCTGCTCCGCCAGTTCCTAGGCGCCAGATCCCCCTCTCTACAAGGGTGCGTGTGACAACCCCCTCTTCAAAGGATGGGCTTAACTAACTAACCTTTTGCTTGGGACTGGCTCACAAAGCTAAGAGGAGACCCACCAGGAAGAAACTCCAGATTAGAATCCACATCGCATTCCCAAATATTTTCTGGCCTTTTTTTTATTTGTACAATCTGGGCTGTGGAAAGAGTGATTGCTGTTTATTTTGATACACAGTTTCTTAGCTTTTGGGTTCAGTTTCTTTGGGCTTTTCTCCATCCATTTGCCATGCCTAAAATCATGAGATTTCTCCCCCTAAATGGGTTATTATCATCGTCACCAAAGCTAACAGCGTGCCTGCTTTCAGGCCTGACCTCGTAGAGGCCTGGAGGCCTGGAGCTAGCAGAAGGTGTCCCTGGCTCCCACTCCCCGAGGAAGGAGAGTCTGGGAGAAGATGCAGTTGTAAGGTGCACACCCTTTGATCTCCTGATGTTAGCGGTCTTCCCTGCCTTGCATCTTAGTTTTGCAATTCATCCTGCATGTTTATGTTTATTGTAGAAATGTTTATATAACATGCTTTCTGTATCAGGGAAAATCCTGTTTAATAAATTGGCTCTAACTTTAATATCTGTGGACAACTTGGAAACTTTGGAATGTACCATATGTAAAAAGTTTTAAGATATCCAAATAAATACTTTAGGTGTTGACGTTACTTTGGATTGACCTACATCTCCTTCCTGTTCATTTCTACCCTCCGGGGCCCGCCAGTGCTCTGTGTCACCTTGCAGCAGAGGCGGGACGTCCGTATTAGCGCGAGGCCTAAGAGGCCTATGTTATTAGCGTCGGTCACAGCTGCCGGCGGAGCCACCTTGACCTTGCCAAAGAAAGCTGAGTCGTGATTTCAGCTGATTAAATCTCATGTTGTCCGTGACAGCTGTGTTTCCTCTGGACCATTTCACACCTCGCATCCCTGGTGCGCAGGACCCTCTGAGAACTGGCCACGCAGTTCCTGTTGTTGACCTGGTAGGAAGGAGGCTGTTTTACTTGCTGGCCTGTGAGAGATTTGCTGTCCTTTGCAGAGTCCTCCTTGAGGGAAACCACCGTACTGAGCAGCACCTTGCACGTGGGACAGGGTCTCCCTGTGTAGTTCAGGCTGACCTCAAACTCACAGTGATCTTTGGCCTCAGCCTCCTGAATGGTAGGATCGCAGGCGTGTGCCACTGTGTCACCTCCCTGCCCTTGTCACCACTTCCAGGACTCACTAAGCCCATTCCTAGTATTAGGCCAGGTTTATTGCAGTGTATATTTGAAACTTAAGATTAGCCCTTTGGAGCTGGCGATACAGCTCAGTGGAATGAGCGCCTGCCTAGCAAGCGCAGGGTCCTGAGTTCAATCCCCAGTACCGCCAAAAAAAAAAAAAAAATGTTCTGGAGCTGGGGATATAGCTCAGTGGAATAAGCGCCTGCCTAGCAAGCGCAGGGTCCTGAGTTCAATCCCCAGTACTGCCAAAAAAAAAAAAAAAAGATTAGCCCTTTGGAGGTACAATTAACATTTTGGCAAATGCATACAGTTGTTCAACAATTGAGAAAATAGTTCCATCACCCCGAATAGTTCCTTCACGCCCCTTCCTAGCCAGCCGCAAGCCAGCCGCTCTCCCTGCCTGCACCCCAGCTCCTGCTACCATCCCTGTGACAGAATTCTAAGTAGTACAAGGACACAGCCACCTCAGGTGCGGCCCTCCAGGCCTGCCACTCTTGAGGAGGCTGCTGGTGTTTGTCCTGTTCCTCTTGGCTGCTGGCTGCTGATCCGTGTTGCAGCTCTGCCATCACCATGGGCAGGGCATTTGGGGACTGGTTGTTTTGTGACCACCACTACATTTGCGTGTGTATAGGTTGCAGTGTGGACCTGAACTGTCCTGTCAGCTGAGCAAGTACGGAGCTGTCCTCTGTGCTGTCCCGCTCTGCAGTGTCCTCGGCATAGCTGGTTTGTTCTGACTTTGCCATCTGCCCAGCCTGTTCTGGAGGAGAGGGAAAACTCCCATCGGGCATGAAGGATAGTCTGTGTCCCTTGGGACCTGAGGGGCAGCCCCCGTCCACCCCACAGATATGTTTCTGTCCCTGACACGCCTGCCATGGAGCTGTCATTTGACCCAGGCAGGGAGGACAGGTCCTGGCCATCTTGTTCCACCTCTGCCCCAGCTAAGCTGCAAACCTGTTATCCTGGCATGGCCAGTGCCCATGTGAGGAGGGGCAGGGGGCATGCCAAGCCTGCCCCTGATCCTATTAGCCATATCGAGGTTGCTTGGGGTTTACTTCCCAGGCCAGCAGCTCGCCCTGAGCTTGCAGTACAAGCCAAAGGACACAAATTCCAGAATCCAGGGGCCAGATAGCCATTAGCACGAAAACCATTGACTCCTGCTCTATGGGGTGAGGATTAAAATCAGAAGTCCTGAGACCCTGTCTGTACCTCCTAGCCCCTCTCCAGAGCTAGGCCAACAGAACCCTGAAAGCTGACTGAGAGCTACAGGGGTGGCCCGGGTAAAGCACTTGCCTAGCAGGCATGTGGCCGTGGGTTCCATCCCCAGCACAGTGAAAGAAACAGGAACTAAATGCAGCTCTGATTCAAACTGTAAAAACGTTAGCTACTTGGACACCCTAGTAGTCATCTGTTCCTGCGGGAAGGAGAAGTAAGCGACAGGAAGAGGAGAGACTGATGCCCACCCAGGCCACGTGATACAGTGCATCCCTTCAGGGCGGCGTCAGCACACATGCGCTGGAATAATATGTGTAATGGGGTAGGCTGAGAAAGTCACTTAACAAGAACAGTGTTCGCGCAGTATAATTTTAATATCTTACACAGCTGTCGACAGCACAGTCTCACATGCGGCCTAGAACAGCACTCACAGGGGTCCTCAGCACTCCCAAGACAGCAAGAGCTCCAAGGCCCTCGCTGGAGAGGGCCAGCCAGTTCCTGGGTCATCAGGGACATCAGGTCTAAACTGCGCTGGGACCAGTCTGGCGGGCTGTCAGATATCTTTGATCTGCTCTTTGGTGTGGGAAAATCAGAGCCCAGAACACGCCCTGGGCAGCACCCGACATCTCACTGTCCCTGTGCTGAAGTATTAAGTTGGCAGGGAACCTAGCCCAGCGTGACCTGTTCCCAGCACCAGTGCTCCGAGGAGCACAGATGTAAGTTGCAAGACCCCTGTCTTCCACTTCCCAGCTTGTTTGCATCCAGCGGGGAATGGGCTGCCTCGAACGTCCGCCTAACCAGCACATCACGCAGTGGTGTGCTTCGCCTGCACCCTGCTCTCCCCTTCCTAAAGCAAGCAAGACCTCACACAGGTGCAAGCCCAGGGAGAAAAAAAGGTTGCCTCAAGGAATCCTCTTTGAAGCCAGGTGTGGTGGCACATTGTGATCCCAGCTACTCAGAAGGCTGAGGCAGGAGAATCACAAGTTCAAGGCCAGCCTGGGCAGTTTAACAAGGCCCTGTCTCAAAAAGATCTGGGAATACAACTCAGGGACAGCACTTGCCCATCATCCTGTGTGGGGCCCTGGGTTCACTCCTCAATACCACCAAAAAAAAAAAAAAAAATCTTTGAAGCAGGATGGGGACCTGGGGAGAATCAAGCTCCCAGAGGAGCTCTTGCCCACCACCGTAGACTGTGCTGTCCGTGGGAATTGTGACAGGCACCTATGCAGGTGTCCCGGGCCCACCAGGCAGTGACGCCTGGCCTCCACAGGGTGCACTCCTGTCTGGCTGCAGGCTGCGATCTACACCTCAGGGCCGATGTGGCTGGGACCTACCATGAGCCCATGGTGCGCACCAGCCAAGGGCCTGAGAGCACCACCCCTCCACTGCCTGCTTGGCGTGAGAGTAATCCTGTCTTGAAAGTCTCCTGAGCTGCGACTAAAAGACTTCCTGTGGAGAGCTGTCAGCACTGTGCAGAGCCTGTGACTCTTAAGAGAAGTACGACTGGCATAAAATGCCGCCACACAACGGCCGGCCTGTCCATCTCAGCATCGACAGAGCTGCTGCTGTTAGATTTCTCAGGCTCCCTGCTTTGGCATGAAGCCCACGTTCTGGATGTTGATAATGAAGCAATGTCGAGCTCACAGCAGCAGCTTCTAGAGGGGGAGCCGCCCTCAGGAGCGGCCGTAGCAGGAGAGTGGGGCTGGGTGCAGCCCAAGAGGAAGGTGCATCCTGTCCTGAGCGAGCCAGGTCTCATTCATTTGCCACATGCTTTGAGGGACCCTAAACTGTGCATCGTACCACCAAGAAGAGGCCATGATGGGCTGTTTCCAGCGGCAGCCTTGAGGAGTCAGATGTGCATTTGGGCAAGGGAGGGCCACATTGCCTGGAGTCCACTACTCAGTGTTCGGGAGGGGACAGGCCCCATCAGCCGGCCTCTGCAGCCTGGCCCGCGTCTGCACCCTCGGCTTCCACCTGATTGCCCTTGCCCAGCTTTTTCAGGCTCTCCAGGAAAGCCTTCCAGGTCTCGGGCACGCTCTTCTCCAGCAGCCAGCCCTCACTCTCACACTCTGGGTCCTCGGGGTTGGACACGCTCTCCAGCGCCGTGTGCAGGTAGCGCAGCCCGACGGTGATGGCCACCTGTGGGACAGAACCAGGACAGAGAGAAGTGGGCAGGAACTAGGAGTTGGGCTGGTAGGGGCCAGCAGCGCCTCAGCCCATGCCTCCCTGAAGGGCCCAGGGATTTCAACCGGGGCTGTCGAGTCTGGCCTTATGCCTAAGGCACCGTGCTCATCCCACCTGTCTCAGCCTCCCGGGGCTTCTGTGTGTCCCCCACCCATCCTCTGCTGACTCCAGCTCTCCACCCTTCCCTGTTTGCTGCATCTTCGCGCATTAGCCCTCTGACTCAGAGCTGCCTGCCCCGCCCTGCCCCCCTTTTCCCATTCCTGTCCTAGGGCTCTACTCCCCGCCCCATTCCTAGTACATTTCTTGGCACACTTTGGCTGTTGGGTGACTTTGGTGGATAGGCTTTAAAAGTCACCTCCTTGCCGGGCGAGGTGGCGCACACCTGTAATCCTAACACTCTGGAAGGCTGAGGCAGGAAGATTGCAAGTTCAAGCCCAGCCTGAACAATGTAGTAAGACCCCAAAACAAAGTTTTCTAAAAGGGATAGGAAAGTAGCTCAGTGTGAAAGCTCTGGGTTCAATGCCCAGTACTGCTAAAAAGCAGTCACTTCTTTCCTGCAGACAGTCTCATGTGGCTCCTCTGTAGCCATTATTTCAACTGGCCTGCTGAGGAATGGGAGCCAGGAACGGATGACTGGATTTGTTCCCTAGCATTTGCTGTGGCAGTGGCTTCTGGTGAGGAAGCCAGGCTTCACCTGGGCTGCTGGTTTTCAGGTAAAGCAGCACTTGGGTCATGCGGCCTGTGCTGCCTCAGCAGGTGTGGAGCCCACGGTCCCAGGGGCAATAGCATCTGATGCTAGTGACTGATAGAACTGTAGGTTTGTTTTTATCAGTTCCAAGTGTAAATGGATAAAGAAGATGTGGGGTTTTTTAATGCTATGGAGTACTACTCTGCCATAAAGAAGGATAAGCTTGAGACATTCTTAGGTAAATGGGTGCACCTTGAGACCATACTGTTAAGTGAGATAAATCGGACACATATGTGCAAATACCACATTGTTTCTCTGGTGTGAGAAACCAAACGTGTGAATAAGGATCCACAGCAAGTGTAATGACGTATTTGATGCTGGAAAAAGTTGCCCCCTCCAGCAAGCCCACATGGTATGAGCACACCCGCTGCGGCACCCCTGCCTTCCTAAAAGAGCCCCAACACATGATCAGCGCTGCCCTTCATGACGACCACACTTTGGCTCACGAGTCTGATGTTATCTGTCCCCAAGTGCCTGTCACAGGTCTGCCCACTGCAGGCTTAGAGGAAAAGTCAGGGCGTTCAGACTCCCTGGCCCCAGCGAGCTGCCCTTGTCTCATGTGGTCACCAGTTCCCATACAGGTGGCAAAGAGAGAGGCAGTGATGATACTCAGCCCCCTCCCATTTCTGTTCTCCTCCCGAGCTTCCTGAGCCAGGGTGGGGTCCTGCTCTCCAGCCTCCTAGCAGTGAGCTCCTCCTCTTCCTCCCATTCCCTGACTCTGCCTCAAGGAGCAACAACCAATAAATGGACACAATGTCTGCCTGGACACTGGAGAAGCCTCCGGGCACAATGGCCACTTCTCCTTCCACATGGGCGTGGCGCACCCTGTGAAAATCCACAGCCCTGGGTCCCCCCACCACCTTCACTCCTGGTCACTCGCTCACTCTGGTTCAGCACCTAGAACAGCGCCCTGCCTGCCTTGGTGTTGAATTCCTGCATGATCCCTGAATGAATTCAGCGCATTCCTGGGCTTGCTAGGGTTGGCTCTAGAGCTACAGGATGGAGGTCAAGCCTTATGAGGGAGTGGGGGTGAGCCCCAAGAGGATTAGGGTTACCACGGAAGTTCCTGAACACCCAGTGTATATAGCGCTGTCCAGAGTCCCCACCCAAAGCTTGGGGGCGCCAGGCCTGGGTGGGGAGGGAGGGAGAGGTATTCTCCGCACTGATGGAAATGTCTGGAACCAGAGACAGCAGTCACGTGATGTGACTGTCCTGAGTGCCACTGAATTGTATACTTACAGTGGTGACTTTGCGCGCTGTGAATTTCATCTAAAGAAGTTATCTTTGTAAGTGGAGACCCTGGAGTCTGAGCCTGGTGCCCTGTTCCTACTCTCCTCCCTGCTGAACCCCAGGGGCTCCCTCTGCCCACCACCACCTGCCAGCGGGCTGACCTCGAAGAGCCACACGAGCAGCGTGGCTGCGCCCATGGAGCTCATGAGGCTGCCGTAGTAGCCCAGCAGGGCGTCCCTGCAGCCACGCAACCACAGGTTGAGCTCCTCGGTCTGGTGGTCGTAGCTATAGTGCGCGGAGTTGTTGGTGAGCTGGTACTGGATGCAGGGCCGCGGCGAGCTGGGGTTGCAGCAGCTGAAGGGCACCCCGTCCACCAGATACCGCCCGTCCACATTGCTCTTGATGCGGCTGCAGGGGAACAGAGAGCCTGATGAGGGCTTCGGGGCTTCCTACCAGGCACCTGCTCCCACCTCCCTGCTGCTGGAAATCTGCGCCTTTGCCACTCACTCATTCACCAACTGTGCACCGCCGTGTGCAGCCCCTGTGCTGGGCAGGGGCCCGGACCCTGCCTCTCTGGAGCTCATCTTCTAGATGGTGGGGCAGATGGGAAGCCACGAGGTAGATAAACAGGGAACAGAGACAGCCACCAGCCCCTCTGTGTCTGGTCGGAAGCCAGGGTGGCCATGGATGAGGCTCTGCCTGGCACTCGTGACTGTCAGAGTGTGGGTCCAGCCCCTCACCAACCTTATCTCCCCTTGCGGGGTGGAGGCCAACGGACCCAGCATGGTCCGGGCCCTGCCAGGTGGCAGCTCCCTTCTCCACCAAAGGATGCCTAGCCACCTGGGTTGCCCAGCCAAGCGGGAGGCCTCCTGGCAGCTTTTGCATTTCTCCTTTTATGTAGTTTTTAGAGCCGCCTCACAAGGTTCAGAATGCAAAAGGCACTTTCCAGGGGAAGGTCTGCCAGCCCACCCGCAGGCCATGTGTTCTACCCGGCCTACGGTTGTCCCGGGTGTCTCTCATAAAGCTTAGCAGGCCACACCTGAGATTTGCACACTCAGCTATGTGTGTGTTGTCTCCAGTGAAAGCTGCCCTGGGGCCATGCATTACTCAGGAGCAGCAGACTTTTACAACAGAAGGACAGAAAGCATGTCATTGTGCAAAACAGAAATCGTTCCACACTTGCAGATACAGAAATGTTTCAGTAATCTTACTCCAGATATGAATGCTTACTGTACCTGCTAGTTGCTCTGTGGAACAGTGGGAATTCAGTAATGGTATTTTGGCAGACTCTGAGAATAAATCTGTACCGTTCAGTCCTCGTGTACTGGGGATATAGCTCAGTGGAATAAGCGCCTGCCTACCAGGCGCAGGGTCCTGAGTTCAATCCCCAGTACCGCCAAAAAAAAAAAAAAAAAAAGAACAAACAGTCCTCGTGTACCATAGCCAGTATGCAATACATGAATCACATGCTTGTCAATAAAACCATCAGCATATAAAAAAGGAAAGCTGGGCAAAGTAGTGCACCCCTGTAATCCCAGCACTCAGGAGGCTGAGGTAGGTGGATCACTGTGAGTTTGAGGCTAGTCTGGGCTACATGGTGAGTTCAAGACCAGCATGAACTATGTAAGGAGACCCTGTCTCAAAAAAAAGAAAAGAAAAAAATATATATGAATAAGATTGTTTTCAGCAATGTTTCTGGAAATGGTAATTATATTCTTAAAAAGCTGTCCATGCTTAGCTTCTAAATATAATGTTTTTATTTTCTTTGTTTGAGACAGGGTCTCACTATGTAGTTCAGGCTGGTTTTGAACCTACTACATGGCCCAGGCTGGCCTTGAACTCATGGTGACCCTCCTGCCTCAGCCCGTCTAATGCTGGGATTACTGATGTGTGCCACCATGCCCAGCTCTATAATGTCTTTCATACAAAACAAGCCCCCCTCCTTGTCCCTCAGCCTCCAGGCCTCACCCCCGTGGCCAGCTCTGCCTGTCCTTCCCAGGAGGCTCTGTGAATGCTCCATCTGCCAGGGCAGGGCCGACGTGCTTTCTAATGTTGCTTAAGGAACTGCTGGTGTTACTGACCTTGGGGTTCTGTCCAGTTTCCTGTATATTGCATGCTGGGGTCTCTCTCATACTCTTGTAAATACAAGTCAGTGTAGCCCTGTGTGTGCTGGGACCACACCTCGTGAGTTTCTACAAGACGTTTCCCTGTGCCTAGGGGTGACTTTGCCAGACCCCTGCCATATCTCTCCCATGGGGGCTGTCTAGTCCCCCCACAACCAGCTGTGCTCAGGAGACCCTGCACCCCACAGCCACATCTTCCGGGCCCGACTGCCCATCTTTGCCAGCCTGGTAGGTCCCTTGGAGTTGCTTTAATTCCCACTTGTCTCACTGTGGGCATCTTGTCCAGTTCAAGAGGCACCGTGGTTCCTTTTCTGAAACTGCCTGTTGGTTTCCGTCCCTGGTGATGAAGACTTCAAGAAGGCCATCTGCCATGGCCTGGGTTATGGTGGGTTACAGGGACTGTGTTTCCACATCCTGCATCCTGACCTCTACTTCTCAGGCAGAACCTACCATTAGAGAACAGGTGGCCCTGCATGGCATGGGTGGTGAGGGTAACAAGAGCCAGGCCACCGTGCAACTCCTGGGCTAGATCTACCCTCTGGACAAACTCCCTCAGCTCTCCCTGCCTCAGTTTTCTCGCCTGAGACATGGGCTTGATCTGAGAGTTGTGGGGAACGATTCATGTAAAATGTAGGGAGGCACCTGCCACACAGGTGCTGCACCACCACCCTGAGCTATGAGCCCGGGCAGGGGCTCAGCAGGAGCCACCGTGGAGGCAGCGGAGAACTTCAGGCACTCACACTGGAGGGTGAACAGGCCCAACCACCCAGTACCACAGGGGCACTGTCACCCTTCGGTGAGTGGCACTCAGGTCCTCAAGGGCAAACAGGCCGAGCTCCCTGCCTGGTAGCAGGCAGATGCTGGGCCCACCGGGGGCTGTTGGAGGTCAGTAGTTCAGTTCTCCCTCAGGCAGGCGGGGAAGAGAGGTCTAGCCTTGCCTAGCTGCTCATGAGCGTCCTGGCTCCATGCCGGGCGGTCCCCAGGGACGGTGGGCAGGCGGGAGGGCATACAGGCTGGAGGGGAGGGGCTGCGGCTTCAGCTTGGGGCTGCCACTCCCTCTGGGCCACTGAGCAAGGAGCGGATGGGGATGCTCCTCTCTGCGCCCTAACACTATTTTAGGGTGGGGAGTCAGAGCTGCTCTCCTCCCCTCCTCCCCACCCACCCCAGGTATCCCTTGAGTTCCCCAGAGCTGTTCTCAGGGCAGCGTGGACAGAAGTGGGTGTGGCAGAGCACAGACCTTTGAGTCCCAAATCCATTTGTGAGCACACTCTGTGGCCCCACGCGACCCTATCTCCTCTCAGGTAACGCCCGTGTGCTCCCTGTGCCTGGGCAGAGTGCCAGCTCCCTCCACTGGGAGCCACAACCCGACTGTGCCCCAGAGCAGGAAGAGGCACTCCGTAGGGGCAGGGCCTTGCCCGGAGCCACTCAAGTAGCCGAAGGGTCATTTCTTACTCAACTCCTGGAGGGTAAGAGTTCCCTCCAGCTTCCTGGCAGTGCTGGCCAGCCACCTGTCACCCAGCCTTGCACCCCCTCTGGGTGTCCTGGAGCTGGGGCGGAGCAGCACAGGGACCTCAGCAAGCAAATCACCCTGCTGGTTCCCACAGGGCAGGGCTGTGTCTCCTCAGACCAGGCTCCCCGAGGATGTGGGCGAGGATGAGGCTGGGTCTCCTTCTGTGTCTCCCCTCACCACTTGGAACTGCTCACAATGGAACCCTAAGAGAACAACGGAGACCCGGGTGTTGTCAGTGGTGCTGCCTGTCCAGCATGGGCGTGACTCTGGGTTCATCTCCAGCTCCAGAAAAAAACAAGAAAAAGAAATACAGAGCGCTGGACACTCGCTCTGCCCGTCATCTCCTGCACCCTCTGCTCCCCCACAGTCGCTTCTACGCATGCTTCCTTACTGAGAGCAGTTCCCTGCTAAGCTACGTTTGCTCCTTAGAAAACCTTGGGCTTGCCGCTCTTCTGGGGCGCTGTGTGGCTTGGGGCTGGGACTGTCCTAAAACCTGGCTTATCTGCGTGAAGACCCCAGCAGCCCTGGGGACCCCAAGCA
The DNA here is from genome assembly GCA_004027595.1 of Dinomys branickii. Lineage (NCBI taxonomy): Eukaryota > Metazoa > Chordata > Mammalia > Rodentia > Dinomyidae > Dinomys > Dinomys branickii. The sequence continues at coordinate 40,253 of PVLD010008281.1, read as the reverse complement.
GAGTGAAGCTGGCAGCCTGGGCAGTGCTGTGTGACATAAATAGCCAGTTAAGAAGCTTCCTTGCCCTGCTTTGTCTCAAGGGGCCAGTGAGCCTTAATCCGAACAGCCCCGAGCAGCTGGAGTAAACAAGGTGACCCCACACTGGCACCAGCCTGAGGAGGCTCCCTGCACATGTCCTCCAGGGTTACAGCCCCCTGTGCCCAGCTCTCTGTCCTGGGGCCACCTCCCTGCAGGGAGGGAGTGTGTGAGGCTCACCACAGAGATTTGCTGCAGGTCCCAATTTGGTGGGAAAGGAGAATTCCTTCTAGAAAGATCTTGGTGGGTAATAATCTTGCTCCTCTCTGTGTGTTCCTGGCTCCTGGCCTCATCTCTGCCATCAGAATCCTGGCCCATTCCCAGGACCAAAAACAAAAACACAAAAAACACAGAATCCTGGCCCTGGGGGCTGGGCAGCTCAGTGGTAGAGTGCAGAACTTGAGGCCTTGGGGCCTGGTGCCACAAAAAAAAAAAAAAGAATCCCAGCCTCAGGCTGCTATGGAACAAATCCACGTGATAAATGGTCACCACTTCTCAGTGCTTCTGATCCAAAGATAAACTCGTGTATTTTTCAGGGCAGGTTGTTCTGGGAGCCAGCTTTGTTGTGCAGGACTCCTCAATGAAGCAGTCCAAATGTAGGCAGGGACCCTCTTAGCGCCCCTGGGGTGGAGCTAAGCCCCTTCCTCTCCTCTCTTTCCTCCCCAGCTGTTCAGCCCTGGTGGAGCTCACCCTGGGGAGTCACAACTCCTGGAGCTCCGCAGCCTGGCTTCCCTCGCACACGGGCACTGCCCCTGGGCATAGGTGGGATAGATGAGGAGTTTCAGTCCCACAGTTGCAGCCCAGCTTTGCTGAAAGTGAAAACCAACAGCTACATTTTTTTTTTCCTGGAAATTTAGCCCAAGGGAAATGAGAGATGTGACTTTGAGCAAAGGACCAGTGTCGCCTACAACCTCCAGGCCTGAATGTGTAAGCTGCCTCCTGCAACAGAGCTTGGCCATTAAACATCCTGGGAACATTCCACAAACATTACCTGATCAGTATGCAGGCGCGTTTACACTGTGGTTTCCTGTGTGATTAGGTAAAGGCCAACCCAGCTAGGCTGACATGTGGGAAAATTAAAGCCGTCTACCAGTTATGGGTGAGAATCTGACTTGCATTTCTTTTTATGCTTTTGCCCCTCTTAATATTATCATCATTTTTGGGGGCTGGATGTTAAAATACAGAAATTCTTCTCCAGGTCCTCGGAGTTTGGATAATTTCACACCGACAAGTTGGCATGGGCACTGAGGTCAACCCGGTCAAGCTAAGTGTTTCCCTGAACATTTGGATTCATCGGTCATTGGGAGCAGAGTGACCTGGATAATTTCTCCCCTCTGAAACAGAAAGGGATTTGGGGTCACAGGACAATTTTTGTATCTCTCCAAAGACTGACAATCGGGGGGCATGGCAGAGCTCCCTCGTCAGCCTGGCTGTACCACAGCCTCTCACCCCTGGGAGTTCTCCCTGTCCTCGGGCTCCATGCCCTCCTGGGTCCTGTATGCAAATCCCACCACCTTGTCCTGTCTCTGTGGATTGTCATCCGGGAAGGGCAGAGCCCCATACAATCCTCTCCTGGGCTGGGGATTTGTGGCGGTAATCTCCACCCACAGAGAAAAGGCAGTGCCCCCGTGACCTTCACTACCACTTCCCTCACGCCTGAGGGGCAGCCATCTGGGGCTCAGGAAGGTCTGGGCTTCATCCATGTTCTGTTGCCAGGGTAGCCCATGCCTCAGTTTCCAGTTCCTGCTGACTTGCCAGACCGAGAGAGAATTTCTACACTCTAATTCCAGCCAGTGTTGCGTCGTGACAGAGAGAAAGCAGGGGTGAGGGCGAGCCAGACCCAAGGCCCACGCTGAGACCCCGCCCCTGGCTTCAGTGGGATTCTACTTGCACATGTTCCAGGCACACCTTAGAACCCTGTCTCATGTCCCACTATCATTGCCGAGGAAATAAACGCCAGCAGGCCCTCCAGGAGCTCCTGCCGTGTGCCAGGCCCTAGAGTGGCCCAGGAGGTAAACACCACAGTCATCCATCCCAGCGCCTTCATTTGAAGGATGGGTGAGCCAAGCCCCGCAGAGGCCAGTGATCTGCCAATGTCAGAGCTACTGACCACAGCCAACCTGCAGCCCTGAGCTACCTGTCCCGGGCCTGTGCCCCACGGCCGTAGGAGCAACAGGATGGGCTGGAACTCACCATGCCCAAGATCAGACCCCTTGGGAGTGGACGCTCAGGGTCCACAGGATGCAAAACCGGGAGCTAAGCAGGAAACGGAAACGCCTGGGACCAAACCCACCTCCTTGGAACGTGACAAGACCCAGATGAGGCCTCAGAGCATGGGCGCGTGAATGACCCCATCGCAGCCCTGGGCAGTTCCTTCACCTCGACGCCTTCCTCCCGCCTTGGCTAAATGTCAGGTTGGGCCACATGAGCTTGCTACTTTTATGAGCCAAAGAGGCCAGGGTCCCGGCAGCTTCATGTGGTCTAACCTCAGTCCCCGCCCAGATGTAGGGAAAGTTATGCACCCCACGGTGAGGGAAGGGCCCCCGATGGGCTGGGAGTCAGAGGCCTGAGCCAGGGGCCACTCACTCTTTGACTTCTTTGGAGGAAAAGTCCAGGTAGCGGTTGCTGATCCACTGAATCTCAAACCAGTCCCGAAAGCCGTTGTTGCCGCAGCACTGGAACTCGATCTGCAGCATGTCGATGGTCCTTTTCATGAAGCAGCGGCCCGGTGTGTCCGTGTCTCGGTAGTACTTCATGCCGCTCCTGAGCCCCTGGGCCAGCGTGCTCTCCAGTGAGCCCCGCAGCAGGAAGCAGCTCAGGGCCACAAGAAAGAGGATGACGTTGAAGAGGACACAAATGGCCAGATAGGGCTTCAGCCAGGGCCTCCACTTGGCGTACTTGGTGGGGTCCAGGGCATCATAGCAGATCTTGCCAGCCAGGGCGTTGAAGATGCAGGACAGCACCCCCACTGAGATCAAGGAGTTGGGCACGAAGTGGCTTTCGGCGTTGCTCATCACCTCACTCCTCTTCCGGAGCTCTATCTTCAGAAAGAGCCCCAGGCCGAAGATGATGATGCCGGCCAACACGGAGAGCCAGTTCAGGAGCCAGAGCCCCTGTGCCAACTTGACCCGCTTCTTCTGATCAAACTTGACTTTGAGCAGTGCCATGTTTGCCCAGTGTGGTCTAGCAGCGTCCCACAGCACAGCTCCCTCCTGACCCGGCTGACTCGGAGGGCTGAACACTCAGGGCCACCGGAAAAGCACAGCCGGCCCGTGCTTCAGGGGGCTCCCCCGGGGGGTGTCCATGTCAGGCGCCTGCCTGGGACCCCGTGAACTCAGCAGCAGAGGCAGGAGTGGGTCCCCAGTGTTGATTTTGCAGCTCCCTTCTCATCCAAGCTGGGACAGCTGAGCGCTGCAGATTAAAAGTGGGAGCCTCGGGACAACTTGCTAATCTCTTTAGCCAGGTTCATCCCATTAGATAAAGCCATGCCAGGCACACAGAGCAAAAGGAGCCTCAGTGTGCTGCCAGGCCCACGCGCTCTGGGCTCAGCTTGGAGAATGAGGAGCAAACGGGGGTGGGTGGCCAGGGGCCGGGCTGAGCCCAGAGGGCTGGCCTGGGTCGGGGCTGCAACTTTCTGTGGGACAAAATGCATCGGAATCCAAGTTGAAAAAGAAATTGCAAGTTGCAACAAAACAACTGCAACACACACACACACACACACAAGGAGAATATGCACAGAAGTCTCAAATCCCACAAATGCACTATCAAAAAAAGCAACAGACCACCCGTGCAGCTCTGTAGAAGCCCTTGCCTAGCATGGGGGAGGCACTGGGTTCCACCCCAACACCAAAAAATAAATAAATAAATAAAATGAAAGCTGGAGAGGTAGTGCCTATAATCCCAGCACTCGGGAGGCTGAGGCAGGAGGATCGTTGTGAGTGCGAGACCAACCTGGACTACATATTGGGCTCAAGGCCAGTCTGAGCTGCATAGTGAGACCCTGTCTCAAAAAGACCAAAAAAAAAGGAAGGCTGGAGATGTAGCTCTGTGCAAAGGGCCTAGGTTCAATCCCCAGTGCTATTAAATAAAAAGTAGGCAAAATTTCTGTCCTAGCACATAAAGATAGTGTTTGAAAAGGAGACACACACTCTTGGTGAGGTTGTCATTGTTTTTAATTAATGGACTGTTTCGTACAGCATGCTTAGATTTACAAAAAGAATAGGAAATACAGAACAAGGAAACTTGGAACATCTACCCAAGAATCTAGAAAAGTTCTCCAACCTGAGTAGTATGCAGAGAAATTCAAATTAAAACATTTAAAAAAATAAATTTGGGCCAGGGATATAGCTCAGTGGCACAGCACCTGCCTGGCAAGAGCGAGGTCCTGAGTTCAATTCCCAGTTCCAATTAAAAAATAAACAAACAAAAATTGAAGCTGGGCATGATAGTGCACACCTGTAATCCCAGCACTTGGGAGGCTGAGGCAGGAGGATTGCTGAGTGTTTGAGGCCAACCTGTGCTACAAAGTGAGCTCAAGGCCAGCCTGAACTGCACTGGGAGACCCTGTCTCAAAAAAGATGAATAAATTGGGCAGGAAATACAGAGTTCCCATGTATCTGCCTCCCCCTAACCAGGTTCCACTGCAGGTAACACCTGCAATGCTCTGGTGCATTTAGGGTTACAGTGGTGTGAGTTCTGTCAAATGTTGTGAACCCAGCAGGATCGTGTCATACACAACAATTCACTGCTGTGACAAGCCCTGTGTTCCATGTTCCACCCAGCTGTTCCCCAGCCTCCCCAGCCTCAGGCAATCACTGTCTCTATGGCTTTGCCTCTTCCAGAATGTTCCATAGTTGGACTCACAGCCTTTGCAGACTGGCTTTTTTCCCTAAGAAACATCTTTTTATGGCTTAATGTAACACATTTCTATGTACCACAGAATAATGTTCTTTGTACGGATGTGCCATGGTTTGTCCAGTTGCTATTAGGGAATATCTCAGTTGCTTCCAATGTGGGGTAATAATGAATCAAGCCGCTACAAATATCTATGTGCAGGTTTTTGTGTGGATGTAAATTCTCAACTCATTTGGATGAATACCCAGAAGGGAAAGGGCTGGAGCACGCAGGAACAGTGTGTTTAACTTTGTGAAAAGCTGCCAGAGCGGGGTCCCTGTGGCCACCTGCCTCACCAGCATTGATCCGATCAGTACTAGTTCCTTGGTGTTGTTTTGTTTGTTTGTTTTGAGACAGGCCTGCAATACCACACTCAGATTCAGAACATACTTTTTTTTTTTTGTAGTACTGGGGATCAAACTCAGGACCTTGTGCTTGCCAGGCCCCACCACTAGAACATACATTTTTACAGCCTTTCAAAGAGTAATTTATCTATCTCTATTAAAGTTGAATCCTCACATTCCCAATGATCCTGTGCTCCCGCTTCTTACAGCAGCCTGTGTGTTAGTACAAGGGATTTTAAGAACAGGTTGATCTTGTCCTCAGACCTGGCCACCTAAAACCAAAGGTTTCCTGACAAGAAGCCCAGGGGCTTATGGTGGCCGTGGGTCAAGTCCCTGTTTTGGCGTCTCCTTTCTTCTTTTTCTTTTTGAGACAGGATCTCACTATGCAGTTCAGGCTGGCCTTGAGCTCACTTTGTAGCCCAGGTGGACCTCAAACTCAAAGCAATCCTCCTGCCTCAGCCTCCTGAGGGCTGGGATTTATAGGCATGTACCACCATGCCCTGCCTCATTCTTTCCTTATGTGCCTTGATTCCACTAGATTCACCACCTGCACACTTTGCTTTAAAATCCCTAATCCCTAGGTTAAAAAAAAAAAAAAAAACAAAAAAAAAACAGAGGCACATTTCTCCTCTGGGGAGACATGTGGACAGGGGAGGCCCCAGAACAAGGCCAGAAGGGGTGAGCTTCTGCCCTGTGCCACAGTCACTGCAGAAAGCAAAGTCCCTTATTCCATCACCAGCCCATGTCTAGGCTCCAGTGGGCATCTGCAAAGCCCGGCTCTTGTTACATAATCGTCATCCAGTCTGGAGTAACAGTCGTAGCCAGGCTTATGGCTCCACTGACAGCCAAGCCCCTCAGATCTCAAAGCACTTCGACTCTTCAACCCTCAGCAGGGACGCTGGGGAAAAAAAAAAATCCACTGGCCTTTCTGGAGTCATTTCGCTTTGTTGTTTGCAAGAGAGGATTCCAGACACCAGAGCTGACGGGACTCCACCTCCTGCACAGGCCTCTGCCAACAGCGGTCCGCGGGGCATCGTGAGGCTCCAGGGAACCTCCGAGGAGCGTGATGGGAAGGACAGTAAACCAGGCAAGAAGAGGAGGAAACTTAAATAGAGATTTACCAGGGTAACCGGTCTAGCCTAGCGCCTCTTTCTCCTTCAACCCCACGTCCTGTATGCACCAGTGGGTGCCCCCTGGTGGCCAGGAAGAGAACAGTTTCGGTGAATGAAAAAGCGGGGACTTCACCTTCCGTACAGCATCGCTGAGGATGTCCAATGGCCAAGAAAGATCAAAGAGAAACAGCAGACACGCCAGAAATGTCCCTGGCCACAGTTTTCAAGTATGAATGAGGTCAGGACACGGGGAAGAACTCGCAGGGACAGGTGAGCTTCTAAGTAGGGTTATGACTCTTTAGAGGACTCTCTTCCTGAACCAATCCAAATGAGAATGGATGTTAATGTCTATTTAAAAAGATAATAGGCCGAGTGTGGTGGTGTGGGCCTTAATTCCAGCATTTGGGAGGCTGAGGCAGGAGGAGCTACATAGTGCTTTTGGGCCCAATTGAACTACAAAGTGAGACCTTGCCTCAAAAAGTCAAAAATAAAAAAAAATACATTATATACATTATATATATATATATATATATATATATATATATATATATATATAATACACTATGTTATGGAATTAGGATGATTCCTTTTTCTTCCTTAGAAATTCCTTTTAATGCAGCTAGGCGTGGTGATGCATGCCTGTAGTCTCAGCTACACTGGAGGCTGAGGTCAGAGGATCACAAGTTTAAGTCCAGCCAGGGAGACTAAGGTGATTTCCAGACCTTGACTCCAAATCAAAATAAAAAGGGCAAGGGATGTAGCTCAGTGTTTTAGCACTTGCCTAGCACGCCCTAGGTTTAGTCCTTACCACTGAAAAATAAAATTTTATGCATGCAGAAAAGTGAAAAGTCCACTTACAAATGTAAGCTTCATCAATCAGAGTTTCAGGGCTGGGGATACAGCTCAGCAGTACAGCACCTGCATAGCAAGCGCAAGGTCCTGAGTTCTATTCCCAGTGCCAAAAAAAAATGTATGGCACAGTTACAGTTTCATTAACATTAATAAATACAGGGGCTGGGGACATAGTTCAGTGGCATAAGCACCTGCCTGGCAACTGCAAGGTCCTGAGTTCAATCCCCAGTACCACACACACACAAAAATTAATACATACAGCTATAGTTCATTAATGTTCTTATCTTTAAATATAATGTTAGCTGGATGTGGTGGCGCACACCTGTAATCCTAGCACTTGGGAGGCTGAGGCAGGAGGATCACTGTGAGTTCAAGACCAGCCTGGTCTACAAAGTGAGCTCAAGGCCAGCCTGCACTGTATAGCAAGACCTGTCTCAAAAAGACCTAAATAAATAAATACATATAATGTTGACACAAAGAATATGTCCATCTTTGTAACAATACATATATACCGTATATGGGTATATATAACTTGTCATTATACATGGTCATAATGAGCACCCACTCACCACCCAAATACATATCACAATTGACTTGCAGCTACCATTCTTATTCCTGTACTGTCCTCTGCTGTGGACTGAATTATATCCCCCTGCCCCGAATCTGCATGTTGCAGCCCTAACTCCAGGGTGGGCTGTATTTGGAGAAAGGGTCTATGGAGAGAAAGTTAAGGTAAAATGAGCCGGTAAGGAGGGGCCCTAATCCCATAGGTTAGTGCCCTTATGAGGAGAGGGCGGGACCAGGGCTCGCCCCAGGGCTGAGGGAAGGTGATCTGAGATCTGAGGACACAGCAAAAACACGGCAGCCGCAAGCCAGGAAGAGAGGCCTCTAGGGAAACCAGCCCTGTGGGGACTTCCACTTGGGACTTCCAAGCTGCAGAACTGAGAAGAAATGAATGAGAACTAAGCCCTGGCTGGGTACCACACCTGCACTGAAGTGGTAACCATTATTCTAAACACCTTAGCTTTTTTTCTTTTTCATGTAAAATTATAGTCTTTCTCTAAATACATATTCTTGCTTGTTTTTGAGATTTATTAAAGTTGCATAAAATTGTTAAGATAATCTTTAGAGGTCTGCTTTTTCCCACTCCACATGCTTTGCAACGCCTGCGTGCTGTTACGGCTCCTCGTCGCATATTGTTTATACCGCACAGGGCGCATGGTCACATTGGTGGATCTATGGGTGCCTTCTAGTATTGTGCTACTTATTTATTCAGGCACTGGGGATTGAAGCCTGGTCCTTTGCACTGAGCTACATCTCCAGCACTTTTTCTTTTTGTGTGTGGGTTTTTTTGGGGGGGGTCCTTTTGAGACAGTCTTTTTATGCAGTTCAGGTTGACCTTGAGCTCACTTTGTAGCCAAGGCTGATCTTGAACTTGCAATGACCCTCATGCCTCAGCCTCCCAAGCGCTGAGATTACAGGCGTGCACCACCATGCCCAGATATCTTTTCTTTTATCTTTTCTTTTGAGACAGGATCTCACTGAGTTACCCAGGCTGGCATTGAACAGATTACCAATCTCTGTTCCAACTAGAAACTGGGTTCCTTTTGTGTCTCCCGGGATTACTGGTGTATCTGAATGTATGTCTAACTTACTTCATGCTTTCTCTTTGTTCAGATTTCTCTTTGCCTGTTTTTTTTCTCCCCCTTCATTTTAACTTCTTTAGGGTTTGTTCCCATTTCAGTTTTTCCTTTACCTGGCTCTGTGCCCAGAGAGCTGATTCACGCAGTCTGCACCAACAGCACACGGACCCGTCGCCTTGGAAGTTCCAGCTAAGTTCCGACTGTGCAGAGCGGCCTTTTTCAGATCCTCTGGCTCCTTGCAACTGGATGTCCCCTAACCACAGTGCGCTGACTTTCCTCTCACAAGAACGGGTCAGAGGAGGTCACTCGGAGAGGAGATAGGGGACCTCAACTTGCCCTGGGTAGGTTTTTCATCTTTTGCCACTGAAAAGTATTCCAGGTTGCATTGGTAAGGGGCACAGGCTGGTTTCCTCGGATGAGTTAGAAAAGTAAGAAAAAGGGGGAAGGGACTTCAGCTAGCAGAGCCGAGCAGGACACAGCAGTCATGGAGGGGATCAGACTGGCCCACTCACCAAGGAACAAAACCAGCCCTTGTGGGTTTGCTGGGGTGGGCGAAGGTCTGCTTGGTCATAATCTCGGTTCCCTTTGGGAGATGGCTCCACATTTGAGGACTTACCAATTTGGTCACCACGATGTGACTGCTTCTGTGTGGGGCAGTCTTTGTCTTGTGAGGCACTGCTGGAGTCTGAGGTGACTATAACTTGAAGGCAATCCTGGGGGAGGCCTGGGTGCTCATTGGCAGTTCACTGTCTGCAAATCTCCTTACCGGGGATGGGTGAGGCCACGCATGTTTAGTACTGACTGTCTTCGTCAGCTCTCAGACACATCCCCTGAGCCATGACTGGGTCTGTGCACAGAGCTGGGCGGGGACCCCCCACCCCAGTTTCAAGGTAATGAAGAAGACAGGTTTTAGTCACCACTGGGCACCTTAGGCCCAAGTGAGGAGTTAGAAACACTTCTCAATCCCACATATGGCATGGTGGTGCACACCTGTAATCCCAGCACTTGGGAGGCTGAGGCAGGAGGATTGTTGTGAGTTCAAGACAAGCCTGAGCTATAAAGTGAGCTCAAGGCCAGCCTGAACTGCGTAGTGAGACCCTGTCTCAAAAAGACCCCAAAAAAAAAAGCAAAAAAAAAAACTCCCTGACTGCATCAGAAGCAAACCAAATTGTGCTCTTAGTGAATGACAGGCTAGGGGCCTGGAGTTTGCCATCTGTCCCCACGGTGGTCCCTGACTATTTCACTTCTGATGCAGGCTACAACGCTTGTCATGCAGCGTTCTCTCCCCCTACCCTGCCCCTACTCAGCTGTCAGTCTAACAGTTTTGTCCCCTCAGCCAAGCAACAGTACAGGTATTGTGCCACCTCCAGCTGCCTTCCCTTGCCCACAGCTTTGTAAACAGCGCCTGAGCTGAGTCTTTGCACACAGAGCGAGGCAGCTTCTCCTACCGGGCCCTGCTCAACACAGGTGTTTGACTGATGCTGCCAGTGCCCCAGAGCTGAGCAGGAGCGGGCGAGCACAGAGAGCCAGGGGCTGTCTCAGGCCAAGGAGTGCCCGAGAGGGACTGTGATATGCAGTCCTGTGATACACTTGAGAATCAGTTAGGTAACTGCATGCAGAATGGTTTAGAAATTGGAGGTTGGAGGTGATTACTTCCAATTACAACTATAGGAAGATAATATCTTACAGCTATCAGATTGGCAAAGACTCAGAAATCTAATAGCACAGCATCCCGATAAAGATGTGAAGAAACAGCCCTGCCAGAGGTTGCTGGTGTGTGTGCGAGCCGATGGACATCTCAGAAGGGACTGTGACCATACCGCCACTAGAGGAATCTTCACGGCCTGTCCATCCAGCGGTCACCAGTCCTAACGTACTCAGCCTACAGCTGCAGTTGCACACATGCTGACAATTTATGGGAAGAGTATTTACCCCAGCATTTTTCTAGTGGCTAAAGATTGGAAACAACTGGAATGTTTATCAGGTGGAGTCTGGTTGAATAACGTGGCCCAGTCCTTGTGTAACAGCACTAAGCAGTAAAGAGAAACAAAATGATTATCCATACTTACAGGGAAAGGTCTCCAAGAATAAAGGTTCTGACAAATGCAAGATGTGGATTGGCACATACAGCAGTGATGGTGAACCTTTTAGAGTCTTCAGGGTTACATACAGTGTCCTGTGGCAGGTGTGCCATAGGTTCACCACTGCTGATAGGGTACATGGTTCTATCTGAATCTGGGAATAAGAGATGTACGGATTGACAACTGGTGGTCAACTTATAACCTGCAGCTGAACTGAGTAAGGGTGGTGCTGGGTGTGGGAGGCTACCTGGGGACTGTTGCCCGCAGCATAAGAGGCAGAGCTGGAGAGAGAGAAGTTAGGCTGTTGGGAGCTGGTGGAAGCTGTAAGGAGCTGTTGGTTCTCTTGGAGGAGCTCGTCATGCTGGCTTTCCTGATGAACTTGGCTGTTTTCATCCTTTGAGGAGCTCAGGACCTTGGTGACACTGAGAATGGCTTTGGTTCATTTTGGGGGAGCTCTGGTCCTTACTCTAAGCATTGCTTCCTGGCTCTGGAGGGGAAGATGGTGCACTGCTCAGTCTCCTAGAGAAGCTTGCTGCATCGGCTTTCCTAATGGGAACTCGGCTGTCTTCACCACTGCAGGAGCTTGGGACCTCACTATTACTGTGGTACTTTTCAGCTCTGGTTTTTATTGTGTGCATCGCTTCCTGGTTCCAGTGCGGATCCCTCAGCCTGCTGGCACAGATCCTTCATCCCATGGCACAAACTTCCTAGATTCCACCACTGACCTTTGGGCCTTCCCAGCACAGACCCGTGAAACAGGCCTGCATGAGATGTTGTCTTGGGTTCTGGGCCTCCAGTTGGATTTGTCGAGGCATTATTATAGGCTCTAGGTCTTCAGGTGGACTCATGCAGGACATTACTGTGGGATCCAGGACCTCAGCTGGATTCCTGGTCTATAGTGTGTGGACAGATTTCCTGCACTCATTTGTACAGCATCCTTTGGGTGACTATTATAAATAATCTTATAAAATGTGTCCTGTATTATATATTATTCCCCCTTGCAAAATAAGCCCCAAACCAACACAGTATTACATATAAATTTGTAAATACACAGACCAAGAAGATTCAAAAGAAACTGATGAGGGGTGATTATTCTCCAAAGAGAGCCAAAGGGCTTGAGACAACACAGTGATTTAGTTTTTACTCTAATCCTTTTGTACCTTTGTGTGGATTACCTATGGGGAAAAAAACCCAAAAACATTGTACAGTCTTTTTGTTGAGACAGGGTCTCACTATGTAGACCAGGCTGGCCTCAAATTTACAGTGACCCTCCTGCTTCAGCCTCTTGAATGCTGGGATTACAGGTGTGACTTATAGTGTCATTTTAAATCAAATCTTTTTTTTTTTTTTTGGTCTTTTTGAGACAGGGTCTTGCTGTGCAGTTCAGGTTGGCCTTGAGCTCACTTTGTAGCCCAGCCTGGCCTTGAACTCCCAATGATCTTCCTGCCTCAGCCTTCTGAGTGCTGGGATTACAGTCGTGCGCCCCCACACCTGGCTTTCCTTTTTTTTTTTCCTGGTACTGGGAATTAAACCCAGCCCATTTATTTTTTTATTTTGAGACAAGATCTTACTAAGTCACAAAATTGCCCAGGTTGGACTCAAATTTGTAATCCTGCCTCAGCTTCCCAGAGTGCTGGGATTGCAGGTATACACCACCAAACCCAGCCATCAAACCTCTACACTGTCAGTTCTGACCCTCAGACTATGTATAGCTTCCTCAGTGAAATACAATTGAAAGGAGCTCAACTATAAATAGTCCTTGTAATGAAGAGGCTATTTAAATACTGAACATAATATGCAGTTTGGTTATGGGGTGAATCTTGAATCTTCTTGCCTCTCTCCCAAAATTCACAGTTAAGTCCTTGTTGTTCTATCTGTAGTGACAGGTCCCGAGAATGAGGCGCCCGCAGATGTAAAGAAAAGTAAGAGAGAGAAGAAAAACAAGAGAGGCGAAGTCTGGGATCAGGGGACTTACAGCCTCTTGGACTGCGGCCCGATTAGCAATCTCCGTCACATTTTATGGAGCCTGAACCAAGGGCCCAGGGTGTAGATCGTACAAATGGGCGGATACCAAACGTTTAAGTAATTAAAGCTTATCCTTCTCCAATTCTGCCTTCTCCAATTCTACCTTCTCCAATTCTGCCTTGCACGCTGCTGACAACAACCCCCAGGTGGCCTCCCACAGGCAGCACCAGGCTCACTCAGTTCAGCTGGGATCGTAAGTTCACAACCAGTTGTCAACTTGACCACCTGGTTAACTTGATAACCACACACATTTCCTTAAGCCATGGATTCTTATCTTCAGGTGAAAGGCTTCAGTTCCTTTTAATAAACAAATCATTATGTGTTCTCAGTGTTTTCTAATCAAAGAATGTCCTTCTCCACAGTCCTGACCCCCAGGAAGTGGGCATCGGTGGGTCATTAGCCCTCAAGGACTCTGGGATTATGGAGTGGTCCCTTGTCCCTCTGGCCACATCAGGAAACAGTGGCAAGAAGACAGTAGCACACCAACTTCGAGGTGGACCTCACTGAGCACAGGTTCTTCTCTCAGCTCCACCTTGGCTTCTCCAGCCCCTAGAGCTTTCAGAAACTAAATTTGGTTGCTTATGAACTATCCAGTCCCCGGCATTCTGTGACAGGAGCACAAAAGGCTGGAGGTCGTCTCTAAGATCAGGGCAAGAGCGGCATCCGAATGCTGCAGGGGCACAGCCCTGGGACCCTGGTTGATACAGCAAGCGGGTTCATTAAGAAAGGCACTCACAAGGAAACCAAAAAGGCAGAAACAAACAAAGCTGACGGACAACCTCTAACCAGGAGCCGGAGAAAATGTCCAGGCAGATCTGGGTCTCACCTTCAGGTTAAGTGCGTGTTAGGTTTCTATAGGAACCACTACCTCATTTTTGGGAACCTTACAAGAACATCACACAATTATCACAAAGTTTACTTCTCCCAGAAGGTCAGACAACCAAATTCCCAATGACCACTGCAGTTTGTTAGCCCACTTCCCAATTTGTCCTGCTTGTCCTGTTCCTGTTGTATGACTCTGCTCTGAGTTAATAACTAACCAAGGCAACTGCGGTGAACTACAGCTTAGGTGAACTTTAAGTGACTTCTCTTACTACCAAGTTAAAAACAAAAATATAGAGTCTCTCTGGGCTTCTCACGCCTATGGTTCCTAATGTTCAGCAGTAGTGACTTCCTTCTGTGACTGCAGACCCAAGGAGGCGGAGAGGACTGTCACCCGGGGAGTCAGAACTCTGGCCTGGTGGCCGCACTAGATGGCCACTCACACAAGGAGAGGCTGGCCCTGGGGCATGGGCAATTTGCCTCTAGAAAGGGAAACCAGCAAAGCTGGGAGGAGGTTTTTCAAATACTGAGAGGTGCTAAAGGGGTGCTGGCTATGCCTTAGAATTTCTTAGGTGAGGCTGGCAGAGTTCTGGGTTTAAGGCTGTGATGCTAAGGAATACAGATGAGCGGCCTACTTGTCATAAGGAATTGGGAAAGAGCAGGGCATGGTGGCGCAGCCCCATAATCCCAACACTGGGTGGGGGGGATAGCTCAGCGGCACAGTGCCTGCCTGGCAAGCACGAGGTCATGAATTCAATTCCTAATCAAAAAAAAAAAGGATATGAGTACTGGCACCCCAACACTCAGGAGGCTAAGGCAGGAGGAGGGCTGCAGATCTGACACCAGCTTGCGCTACATAGTGAGTTTGAGACCAGCCTGAATAGTGAGGGCTTTGTCTCAAAAAAATGAGGGGTTTGGAAAAAAAAACACTCAGGGCTTGTTGAGCAACAATAAAAGCACAGCTGAGCTTAGCGGGCATTAATTACAGTTTAAAACGCCCTGATTCTCTGATCTCTATCATCTCTTACAAATTTCAGGTTTGTAAAACATGCAAGATATTTTATTTGCAGTGCTGGGTTCTAACCCCAGGGCCTTTCATGTACTTGGTAAGGGTTCTACCACTGAGCCACAACCCCAGCCAAGTTCCTTTTGAAGCTGTTGAAGAAATACCTGGATTCACTTTCTATTAAAGAGAATTTCTAGCTGGGTATGGTGGTGCACACCTGTAATCCCAGCACTTGGGAGGCTGAGGCAGGAGGATGGTTGCGAGTTTGAGACCAGCCTGGGCTACAAAGTGAGCTCAAGGCCAGCCTGAACTGCAGAGTGAGACCCTGTCTCAAAAAGATAAAAAAAAAAAATTGAAAATACTATTAAAGGCACATTTGCAGTTATAAAGGCCACAAAACCCCAAAATGTTCCTTGTTTTGTTTTGAAGACAAGGTCTTCCTATGTAGCCCAGGATGGTCTTCAACTCAAAGAAGTCCTGTTTCAGCCTCCAAATGCTTAAGATTGCCTGGCTCATTTGTTTTGCTTTGTGGTGTTGAAGATGGAACTCAGGGCCTGATGTACGCCACACAAGTGCTCCACTAATGAGTTATACACACAGTCCCCCTTCTTTTCCAAAAAGGATTTTAAAAATTATCTCAATATTCCATCTAAGGATGCTGGGTTTAGACAGCAGAAAGACAAAATGTTAGTGTAGGGAGTTATACAGCACAATGAATGGAGTAATTAAAACTCAGCTGGATGTCTCAACTTCTTTTTCTAAGAGGATACCCAGCAGCGTAATTTAACAACCACAGTGTGCCCTATTTGACAGCTTTCTTCCCAATTCAGCTGACACTGCCAAGTCCACGTGCACTAGTGTAAGCGGCTTGGAGCCGGACTGCAGGGTTTCAATTCCCTGTCCACCGCCAGAGCCGTGATTTCGGGCAAATTACTTACCTGTGTTCTCACTTGAAAAATGGTGCTAACAGGAATTACCTCCTAAGAATCTGAGGACTTAATAAGTTAGTGTGAAGGGCTGGGGATATATTTCAGTGGCACAGCCCCTGCCTGGTAAGTGCAAAGGTCCTGAGTTCTTTTGTCTTTTTGAGACAGGGTCTCGCTATGTAGCCCAGGCTCATCTCAAAACTTGCAAGGATCCTCCTGGTTCAGCCTCCCAAATGCTGGGATCACAGGCGTGTGCCCCCACTCCCAACATGGTCCTGAGTTTGATTCCCCATTCTGGACTTAAAAAGAAAGTTCAAAAAAAAAAAAGTTAGTATGAGCAAGGGGCTCAGAACACTGTGGCACTTGAAGAGGAAAAAAGTAGATACTATAACTGGGCTTTATAGCTAAGACTGATAGGCCACCTGGAATCCATTCAAAACATCCCACCCAACTCTGGATTCTAGAAGCCTACGCTAATGTGTAGCTAAAGACAGTGAGTTTACTGGCCTGCTGGGAAATGTTGATGTAATTCAAACCTTTATTTTAAAAAAACTTCTGTGAATGTACTTTTTGCGCAGGTTTGGTACCATACTTCCGTATGAATTGCCTGCTCCTACAGTTCCACTGACTTTGCTTGTTAAATCTTTTTTTTATTGTGTTAAATATTTATTGAAGGCCTATTTTACCATGCGCTGTGGTCAATTTTAAGTACCACGTATCGCTCAAAACCACCACGTCTACGCTTTTTTCCCCCGTATTGCTTCAAATTATCAGTCAAAGAAAAGTTGGTAGGCATTCCCAAAACGGCTGGTTGGGTATCACGAATTTAATGGCCACCGCAAGCAGGAGCTATCACCGTCTCAAGCCTGAAATACTGAAAACATACAGCTCTGCGGCTGCCCCGGCCGACCTGCTTCCCACAGGGAAAGCATCTCTAGGACAGGGGAACGGAGTGACACCGGCTCAGTCCCACTCGACCTCTCGCGCCTCTTCAGGCAGAATACTCCAGTTTGGGGACGCCACACCCCGTGCCAGCCAGTTGAAATCGTCAACGTCGCTCCAGTTATTTTTGCTCCTGTCTAAACCAGAGCCCTGGAAGTCCTCGTCGATGCCCTCGTAGCTCCAGGTATAAGGGGCAAAGCGGATCCCGTTGCAGTCTTCTACAATGGCCCTGCTGGTGACCTGCAGGAAGATGCGGGTGTCCCTGGTCGTGTGCACGCGGAGCTGCTGGCAGGCCACGGCCAGCACGCAGTCACTGCAGTCCTCCAGGAAAACAGAGGTGGACACCGGGCCGCAGAGCACCTTGCAGCCGCGGGCCCCGGCCAGCCGCAGGGTGTTGGGGTTTCCGTACAGCCGGACGGTGCAGCTGCTCAGATCGCTCAGGAGGACGTCGCGCTGGCGCAGCTCGTCCGCTCTCTTCTCCAAGACCTGGGAATCGCGGTGGGAGAAGCCGCAGGCCCAGCTGAGCCCGAGAGGTCCGGCTTCCTTCGAGGGCATCGAAGGGGCGGCGATGCCTTCATCCGCCGGGGCGACTGAAGCCGCGCCTCCCCGGGAGGCCGAGGCAGGGTCCTTCCTCCGCGCCTTGAAGGCGAAGTGTTTCCTGGGTTGCAGTTCTTGGCGCCGCCCGGCCAGGGCCGTCTGCAGCTGCGTCAGGGCCTGCTGGCTCTGCCGCAGGTCGTAGGCGGCCAGGAACCTCACCGAGTCGTTAAGAAGCTTCTGCAGCCCCTGGACCCGGGCCGCAGCCTCCTCCAGCCGCTCCGCCGACAACTCGCCTTCCAGCAGCTCCTGCACCGCCGCGCGCTCCCGGGAGAAGGCGGCGGCGAAGAAGTCGCACTGCTCCTCTTCCACCACCTGGTCCTGCCGCTTCTGCTTCCGCTTTTCCACTTCCAGTTGCCGCTCTTGCTCGCGTTTTTGAAGCTTCTGGGGCACCAGGCTCAAGTCTCGTTGGGACCCCACAGACCCTACATCCCCGTTCCCGTTCCCCCCAGCGGCGGAGAAACAGTCCGCAACCTCCATGTTGAATTCCAGCTTCCTCTCCCCACCCTTCCTTCCTTCCTTTCTCCCTTCCTTGGGGCGCGCCCTCCGCGACACCGCCCATCAACGCGCACTGTGATTGGTTGATCGTGCTGACGTCACACCCAGTGCTTATCCTCTTCATCTATTGGTTCCTCCGCGCCGGAGGGGCGTGGCAGTAGGGCAGGCCCGATTGACAAGGGGGGTGGGGAGACAAAGGTCCTTGTGGATGGGTGGGGTGGGAGGCAGGCGGGGGAAGCTTTTTTTCTTCTTAAAGGGGCAGGACTTATATCCGGGATTGTGGGGTGAGTTGCAGCAGCGGCAGCTGCACATGTGGGTTTGTTTATAAGAACAAGGTTAGAAACTCGCAGGCCTCCCCCTCCCCCCAGCTCCTCCCCACTACCCCTTTACAGACCGGAGATCGGCTCCTGGGCGGTGGGGAGCAATGGTGTGCTTGTGCCGGGTGGGGGGACAGGCAGTGGTGAGGAAGATGGAGGGGGGGCATTGCACCTCCCGGCCCGCGCCGGAGGAAGCGACAGCTGGAACAGCTGGCTGGGGAGCGGCTTGCATGCCTGCGGTGCTTCCCTTCCCTTCCCCCACCGCCTGCCGCCCGGTAACCTGCCCTTCCCGCCCTCCCCCATCGACGGGGCTCGGCGCGGCCAGGGCTCGAGGCCCCTGCGGCGGCTGGGGCTCGGGGTCCCTGGAGGGAGCGACGGGCTCCTCCCTGCACCGGGCCCCAATCTCCGAGTGTGTGGCCGGTGTCGCCGCAGGGGTGAGGGTGGGGGCAGGGCGGGCGGGGCTGTGCCCTGGTCCCGGGGCCCCCCTGGGCCCCCATGCGGACTCCATCCCCCTAGCTGGGCTTCTCGCAGAGACCCCGGCCCGCCTCCCACCCTCAGCACGGCGGCGGGAGGCGGCGCGACCCGTGGGGCGGTGGGGGGCGCTGTCGCCGGAAGTGGCCGCGCCGCCCGGGGGACAACTAGATCCCTCACAGCGCAGCCCGCGCCTCCGGTCTCCCCACCCCGTCCACACCCCGTTCCCAGCCTCCCTCGCTTTTGGTGGGGATGCTGATCCGCTCAAGAGCTGTCCCTGGAAGCGTCCCCGTGCACCTGCACGTCCATGCAGGCAAAGCTAGGAGGAAACCCAAGTTGTGGAATTAAACCGTAATTTAAGACCCATCCCAATGTCCACGTCCCCCTGCCCTCCGTTTCCTAAGCATTTTTTTAAAATGCAAAAACCAAAACGCACATAAATTTCCGGGTTGACGAGATCATTCTTTTGCTGAGTCAGCACAGGTCACACCGTGTGGTGGCAAATTCCGCGCGGGGCGGGGTAGTCTCGCGTGTGTGCTGCGTGCGTGTATGCACCGTGTGTGTGCGTGTGTGCACCGCGTGCGTGTGCACTGTGCGTGTGCACCCAAAGGAAACCCGGTGCTGAAACACAGCAGGGCTTAGGCTGGCGTTTTTCATTCGTTCTGTTTCATAGGTAAGGTAGGTGGGCCTTTTGGTTTTGCCCTCCCCCGCAAGGGCAGCTACTGACACAGTAATGATGTCCTCCAGGTCATGTGGAAGAAAGCAGTAGCTGGTCTCTTAGGAAATGCAGATTTAACCAAAGCTTTTAGAGCTGATTTATTTTGCTAAGGGTGGGTGGGGGATCTGACCTGCTTCCCTGAAGTTTCTCAGTAGCTCAGCCTGCCTCACTCAAATTAAGTTCATAAGCAATGGAGGTTTCTTGGGTTTAGGAGTCACAGCCAGAGTGAGGTAAACAGCAGATGGGTGGGTGGTTGTGAGTGTGGAACTGAATGTCATTAACCCCCTCAGGGACATCCTTTTTGCCCAACAGTAGGTTTTTGCAATCGTCTAGTAGATTGGAAGATCCTGAATGCTTGAAGTTGGCTAGTGTAAACTTTTCAAAGAGAAGGATGCAGTGGAGTACAAAAATTGGCAGGTGACCCAGCTGGCCTGGGTGTTGGGGGAGGCCTGAGCACAGTGGACGGGGTCAGGTCCAGGTTGACAGTCCTTGCATCCCCCCACAACAGCTGCGGGCCGAGGGAGGTGGTCCCCAGGAGGCCTGGCAGTAGGAAGGCTGCAAGGCCCTGGCATTGCCAGCTTGTGCTTGCGGCCTCCTTCTGACATTTGGGGGCAGCGGAGCCTTCGAGCATCCCTGATATGGATCCCAGAGCCTCACAGGTAAGTGCCTGCTGTGCTGGAAAGAAAGAGATTTTCACTAGAACAGCATGTTGTCAGTGGAAGGCCTGAGTCAGCTGCTCGCTAATAGACATCTTGAAAGATGAAGGGAAGGCTAAGGTGCTATGGATGGTTACATGTACTTAACATCCTTTAGGTACTTTTGATTCTGTTGTTAATCAGATATACGTTTTAACTTTTTGAAAATTTCCATTGCAATAAAGTGAAAAGAGTGTTACAAAAGCTCATATACTTACCACCCAGTGTCAACAGTTACCAACTGACAGTCTTCTTTCTTCTAAAACCCCTATCCCATCCCCCCTTAATTATTATTATTGTTGTTATTATTTGTTTTTTTTGAGACAGAGTCTTGCTATCTACTTTGGGGTGGCCTAGAATCACTGTGTACCCCAAGCTGGCCTTAAACTCATGGCAATCCTCCTGCCTCAGCTTCCCAAACACTGGGATTACAGGCAAGTGCCACAAGGCCAGCTTTTGTTTCATATTTTACAATCTGTAAATGTTTCATTGTGTATGTACAAATGATTAGGACTTTCTTTTAAACATAATCACATTGTCTTCACACTTCAAAAAATGTCCTTAATTTCATCATAATTCTAGTCCATATTAACACCCCTCTGATGAGCCTATAATTCCCTTTTTTAAAAAGTTATTTTATCTAAACTGGGCTTGCACCACCATGCCTGTAATCCCAGACCATCCTGAGGCAAGAGGATCATGAATTTCTGGGCAATTTAGCAAGATCCTGTCTCAAAATTTTAAAAAAGAAGTTGTTGGGTTTTTTTGTTTTTGTTTTGTTTTGTTTTGAGACAGGGTTTCATGTGGTTCAAGTTGGACTGGAATTCACTATGTAGCTAAAGTGGCCTCAAACTCACAGTGATCCTCTTGCCTCAGCCTCCCAAGTGCTGGAATTATAGACGTATGCCACCATGCCCAGCAAAGAAGTAGTTTTGTCTAAGAATCCAAACAAGTTCTGTGGAATAGCATAGTTATTATATCACTTAAGTCCCTTCTCCTGTGTGGACCCCTTGCTCTAAGACCTACATGTTGTTAATTGGCTTCTCTTATGGCATTTGTTAGATTCGAGTTTTTGTTGTGTTTACTTGATCTTTGGATACCATAACGTGATCTCCTGTTGGTTGTTATTTGCTGGAGGAAATAATTAGGCCAGTAGTGAGTGCTTTTAAGCTAGTAAGAGCATCTCTGGGGATTGCTGGCCTGTGCAGGAGTAAGGCCTATGGTAGTGTGCAGCACTTAACAGAGCCCTGGAAGGTGGAACATCCCACTGTGTTGAGGCAAGTGACAGATAGACCTGGGTATTGGCTTCTCAGAATTCAGTGCCAGAAGGCAGCATCCCTGGTCAGTCACCCTTCATTGAGCTCTGCATCCTCATGGGTGTAACGTGCTCACTAGAGTCTGTTTGTCAACAGGTTAGGCCAGACTTCCTACCTTGGCCAAACCTGCCCACCTTGGTTGCTGACTTTTCTGGAGCAGAGAGTGAAAGGTGACAGTAGTGAAGCCTGTCCTGTGATTTAAAAAGCCCACAGTCGCTGGTTAGCAGGACGAGCTTCCTTCTGCCCCGGCTGCCCTCCCTACACACGGTTATCTCCTGGAAGCTCTTCCTTTTCCTGTGCTCCGTCGCCAGCTCTGGGAGCCACCTGTGGCTGTCTCTAACCTTGGCCTGTGAGTGCAGTGCCCAGCACTGAGCCAGGTGGCCCTGAGACTACCAGAGGGAGTGGATACACACAGGCGGCGTGTGGGGCCAGTGTACACAACACCCAGGTGTACACAACATGTACACCCCCAGCGGGGACAACTGACAACCGTCACAAAGGAAAGAGGCTCGGGGGTGGAGCCCAGGCAGCAGGGTGGCAGGGGTGAGCCAGTGGAGTGTGGGCAAAGGACAGCCTGGGGCAGGCGCGCCCGCTGTGGTAGGCTCCTTCTCCCAGGACTTCAGAGTCTCCTGAGCCTCTTTCCTTCCCCTCACCTGCCTTGGCTAAGTACCCTCATTTCTCTCTCTCTGACCCCTTCTGTCCCTCTGCCTCTCTGGTCTGACTGCCTCTTCTTCTCCCTTTCCTGGGATGTCTGATGTCACTGTTGTGCCCCTGCCTGTGCTTTGCTGAGTCCCTCCAGTGCCCTGCTGCAGCCCCTGATTGCCCTGCAATTGGAAGCTCCGCAGTCCCTTGAACAGTTGTCCTGACTCCTCAGTGCAGTGACCAGGCCTTTCCCAGCTTGTCCCCAGAGATGGCCTCATCTCTTTGCATCGCCATCACCCTAATCCAGTGATGGCACTGAGCCAGTGCTTTCTGTGATAACGAACAGCTGGCTGTGGCACGCGGGCAGTAGGTTCAACACCACTGGCCTAACCCTAACCCTAACCCTAACCCTAACCCTAACCCACTCACTTGCCTAGGTTCCTGCTACCTGCCCCCCTTTTTGTTGGTACTGAGGATTGAAGCTAGCACCCTTGCACTGAGCTCCATCCCATCCCCTTTTTAATTTAATTTAAATTAATTAATTTATTAATTTTGTCTTTTTGAGACAGGGTCTCACTATGCAGTTCAGGCTGGCCTTGAACTCACTTTGTAGCCCAGGCTGGTCTCAAACTCACAACCATCCTCCTGCCTCTGCCTCCCACGTGCTGGGGTTACAGGCATGTGCCACCACGTCTGGCTTTATTGTATTTTTTAAATTTTGAGATAGTGTCTTGTTCGGATGCTAAATTGCCCAGGCTGGGCTCCAACTCTTGACTGTCCTGCTTCATCCTCCCAAGTGCTAAGGTCACCGATGTGACCACCACACCCACCTCTGGCTGCATTTGTAGAATCAACACAGAGCCCATGTGGTGTTCTCTGCCAGTGAATTGGGTTGCTGGTTAATACAGCTAGTGCCCGCAGGGCTTTGGGTCAGGTGAGCACTACAGGCACCTCAGCTTGGGTGATGGTGACAGTAGCCAGGTGAGGGAGAAATCCTAAGTCACTCATGCACTCACTTATTTTTTCTGCACCATTTATGGCACCTCCACTGCACCTCCACCGGCACTGTTGTACATGTTGGGCATGCAGCAGGGAACAAGAGAGGCGGGAAGTTCCTGGCTCTCTGGCAGCGGTGCAACAGAGAAGGTGGACTGGCAACCTGGCCCCAGGGTGCCCTTTGGTGTGGCACAGGGGATGCGCACTATGCTGGTGCCAGCTCCCTCCCTGGGCTAATTAAAGCTGAGTTACTGGGCATGTGGCCTCGGTATTTTTAAAATGTATTTTCACGGTGCTGGAGTTGGCACCCAGAACCTAGAACATGCCAGGCAAGTGCCTGCCTGGCCCCTGAGCTGCATCCCCAGCCCATCCAAGGTTTTTAAAGCTCCCGGGTCACCCCCCAGAGGAACAGATGCCCAGAGATCGGAAGTGGGAACTGGAGACTCAGAGAACAGCAGAGCCCAGGGCCTTCTGGGTCCGCTCAGGACCTGTGCCTGGATCTTGAAGGCCCCAGCGGGGTGGCAACAGTGGGGCGGTATTTGTTTTTTTGCCCTTTACCCCGGAAGGGTGCTCCGCGCAGAGCAGATTCAGATGGAGCTGAGCAGGCAGAGTTGTCAGAGGACCATTGCAGGGGTCTGAAGAAGAGGCTGGAGGGGCTGCTGTGGCGGAGATAGGAGCTGAGGACGGCATTGCAAAGCCAGGGGCACTGGGCTGCGGGGATCTCTGTGCCTGAGTGGCCCGGGAGCAGGGGTGCGGGTACTGCCAACCCCTTGTCCCCTGTCTGTGACCCCCGCACATCTGCGCCCCAGGCAAGTGCCGTCCTGCATGCTACCTCCCCTTTCCATTGTCCTTCTGTGGCAGTCTGTACTGGGCTCCTGCTGCTACACCAGGAATGAGTTCAATTCTACCTTGAGCAGCAGCTGGGATGCAGAGGAGACAATTTGTGCCTGTGAGCTGGGCATGGTAGTGCACGCTTGTAATCCCAGCACTGGGGAGGCTGAGGCAGGAGGATCACTGCGAGTTTGAGGCCAGCCTGGGCTACAAAGTGAGTTCAAGTCCAGCCTGAACTGCATAGTGAGACACTGTCTCAAAAAGACAAAAGAAAAAGAAAATTTGTGAAATAGACATGTTGAGGGGTGGAGAGCTGGACTAGAAGCAAGGCTTTCCCAGGAGTATGAACAGAAGTGAGCCTGGTGGTGCACACCTGCCATCCCAGCCCTTGGACAACTGATGCGGGAGGATCTTCAAGAGCTTGAGGCCAGCCTGGACTCTGTAGCGAGACCCTGTCTCAAAAAAGAGGGGGGAGGGGGTTGAGATGTAGCCCAGCGGCAGAGCTCCTGCCTAGCATGCATGAGGTCCTGGGTTCCCTCCCCAATACCAGGGATGAGGGTGGGGGGATGTGTTGAGGGGTAGGGTTAGGGCCTTGTAGTCTCACTAGCAGGTAAGGATGAAAGAGTCCAGGCCAGAGAGCGTGGAGTTGAGCACTGAGGCCAGAGGCCTAGTTAGAGAGGGGCCTGTGTTAGTCAGCTGAGACTGAGTGACACCCAGTCAGATTCAAATTCCTTCCATATCAAAAGATGCATCTCTTTCTGTTTTGTTCTGTTTGGGACAGGATCTTGCTATGTAGTACCAGTTGGCCTTGAACTCATGGTGATCCTCCTGCCTCAGCTGGGATTACAAACATGTTCCACCAGGCCTAGCTGCAGAAGGGCAATCATTTGAAGCAGCAACAATTTTTATTATATTTTGAGATAGGGTCTCATTATGCTGCACAAACTGGTCTTGAACTCCCAACCTTCCTGTCTCAGCCTCCTAAGTAGCAACAGAGGCTGATGTCCCCAGGGCTTTCTAGATCCCCTGGGGACCTGTGCCTGGATCTTGAAGGCCTTCGGTTCCTGAGATGTCAGCAGGATGGCAACAGCAGGTGGTAGTTTTCCTGTTATCCTTTGCCCCACAAGGTCCCAAGCATGACAGGCGCACAGCACCACTCTAAGCTTTCAACAGTTTTAAGATGTAATACCCAAAGAGCTGTGCATTTTTAATATAGATTGGAAGGAGGATTCCTTTTGCAGCCTCAATTTCTTTTTTCAGTGTAAACGAATAGTGATCTACAAAGTTTTAAGAAAGTACAAAAGCTTTTGTATAAATGCTCACTCATGGAGATGAAATGCTTTTAAAGTCTCCTAGCAGTCAAACATCTAATAAGAATTTAAAAAAATTCTTCTTCAGTTCTGCCTAGATATTTTAAGGTTCCCTTCTCTAGATAGGATGCCATTATTTGCTGTAAGATACAGCTTTTCTTTAAAATACTATAAACTGGTGTTTTTATAGCTATTTATCTATTTTATTATTTGTTTTTAGTGCTGGGGATTGAACTTAGGGTTTTAGTACTGAGCTACATTCTCAGGATTTTTTTTTTTTTTTTTTTTTTTTTTTTTTTTTTTTTTTTTTTTTTTGGTCTTTTTGAGACAAGGGTCTTACTGTGCAGTTCAGGCTAGTCTTGAGCTCACTTTGTAGTCCAGGCTGGTCTCGAACTCACAACGTTCTTCCTGCCTCAGCCTCCTGAATGCTGGGATTACAAGAGCGCACAGCCCCGCCTGGTCTCCCAGGATTTTTTTTTTTTAATTTGAGATAAGATCTCACTGAATTGCCTAATATAGGCTGAAACTTGGGAATCCTTCTGCCTCAGCTTCAAGAGTACTGGGATTACAGGTGTGCACCACCATGCCTGGTTCTGAGGATGTTTGTTGAATGCCTGCTTCCTCCAGTACCAGCTAAGTGCCAGGTGCAGTGCAGGCCCAACAGATGCTCATGGAGCACCCGATGTTGGAGCTCTGGGGTGCAAGGAGGTAGAAAAAGAAAGAAACTGAGCATAGTCCTGGCCTCCTGTGGTCACAATCCAGGGAGGGACATCAGGTGACTGGCTAATCAGTAGTCATAGCGACAGCGGTGTATGTGACCAAAAAGGAAGGAAGTGGCTTTTTTTTTTTTTTGTGGTGCTAGTATTGGAACCCAGGGCCTCACACATGCTGGGCAGGTGCTCTACCCCTGAGCTATGTCCCCAGACCTATTTATTCTACTTTTTTTATTTTCGTCTTTTTGAGACAGGGTGTCACTCTGCAGTCTCGAACTTGCAGCAGTCCTCCTGCCTCAGCCTCCCGGGTGCTGGGATTATAGGCATGTACCACCACACCTGGCCTCTTATTTTACTTTATTTTGTCTTTATTTTTATACCTATAGTTTTCCAATACTGGGGATTAAACCCAAGGCCTTTGCCCTGAGCTACATCCCAGCCTTTTAAAATTTATTTTTGAAACTGGGTCTTGATAAGTCACTAAGTTGTCCGGTTGGGGCTCAAACTTGTGATTTTCCTAATTTCAGCCTCATGAGTGCCCTATTTTATTTAATTTTGTATTTATTTAAATAGTCTTGATCCAGGAGGGCCTGGAACTTGTGATCCTCCTGCCTCAGCCTCCCAAGTAGCCTGGCTTCCAGGAAGGACAAGAGAAAGCGGAATGAAAGTTGGGCAGGCGGGGGAGGTGTCCAGGGGAAGGGATACTAGGCAGTTGGCGGAAGAGGTAACAGGGCAGGAGCAGAGCCAGCTGCCCCTTAGGGGTACAGGCTCTGAGCAGCCCAAGGAGGATCTGATTTGCACTTTAGGATGGGAAGTTAAGAGAGTGGATTGGCACGGTGCAACACACTGCTGTCATGGGTCACTGCATAAATGACAAGGCCTAACCAGGGCCGAAATGAAGCACAGGGGCTGCTCTGTGGATTTATCACAGGCATGACCTCAGCCAGCCCTACATGGTGGGGTCAGAATCGAAGCATGGTAATTACCCCGGGGTTACTCAGCAGTAGTGTGTGGGCCAGGGCAGCTGGGCTGGGAGGCCTCTGTTCAACGTGGACAGGGCAGGGAGGAGGAGGCTTGGGGTTTGCTGAGCTCCTGCTGTCTTGGAAAGAGGTGCTGGCCTCTCCCCACAGAAGGACGAGTGCCCAGGCCAGCACTGAGAGAAGCCTGGTGGCACATGCATGTTATTCCAGCATTCTGGGAGGCTGAGGCAGGAGGATTACAAGTGATCTGTGACTTAGTGAGATCCTGTCTCAAAATAAAAAGTAAAAATGACAGAGCTATAACTCAGTGCAAAGGACTTGGGTTCAATCCCCAGTGAGAGAGACACAGACAGAGATCTCAAAGGTGAGTGGCAGATGAGGACCAATGAAGAATGACAGGGAAAGAGTTAAAGCCAGAAAGTCAGGGCCTGGAATATCCTCGATGGCTCTTCCTCCCTGCACACCTGGTTCCCCTCAGCCCAGGCCCCGTCACAACCGACCCAAATGACTCCCTTTCCCTCTCCTGGGCCCGGTTGGGTTGCCTTTGCCCTTGTCTCCCCCGCACTCGTGTGGACACTGGGTAACTGCAGGTCCTCTCTCTCCCCTCCCCTCCGTTCCCCCTCCTATCCCTAGGGGTGGCTCTCCCAGCCTGAGGTGCAGAAAGCCTGCAAGGCCCTGGGGCAGATTAGCCTGACACAGACAAGATGCCAGCTGCCAATGGACAGGGTGGCCCTGGGTGTGGCGGGCAGGTGGGGACTCCATTCTGCAGGGGGAGGACCCCGCACCCCTGAACTTACCCTGTGCATTGCAACTGCTGCCCATCTCTTCTGACCTGCCCGGTCGTGAGGACAGCCTGGTGAGACGCCAATAGGATAGCTGGGCTCTGTCTACACCCGCCTGGCAGCAGGTAGGGGGAGGTCCTTTCTTAAGAGGTGCAAAGGAGAGTTTTGAAGTTTTTGAATATTTGCTTCTAAGTATCTAAGTGAGAAGTTTGTTTGCCATGTGGACCTTTTTTGGCATGCTAGGAACCAGCCAAGATATTTTCTGGTGGTGTTTTGTTTTGTTTTGTTTTGTTTTGTTTTGAGTGTGTGTGGTTTTTACTTTTCAAGGGTAGAGGAATTCACACCTAGGTGAAGTTATACTGAAATACAATGGCTGTTTTTGAAAAATTGCTGTTAATTTTAGGGTCGAACCTGACACCGTTTGGAGGCCCAGCCTTGGGGCAGTTACCATAGAGGATGCTCTAAAGTAGCCAAAAAAATAATATAAAATTAGGAGCAAAAGCAATGAAAGGATTCTTTCTCCAGTGTGCTTGTTTCCCTGTGGAACAGTAGCCAGGCGCTGCCAAAAGAACTGTGCTGATTTGGTCGTGGTGTGTGCAGATTTTTCATTTTGGGACAGGGTCTCCCCAAGTCACTTAGTTGCCCAGGTTGCACTTAAACATATAACCCTCCTGCCTCAGCATCCAAGAGTGCTGGGATTACAGTGTGTGCCCCCACACTTCATTCGCTTTAAGCAGTGATTTGGAACTGGGGTCACCTCCATTTGTGGCTCATGAAACTCTTTCACTGCCTAACACATTTGTAAAAATGAGGTCACGGAAGATAAATCCATCTGCTTGCTTCCTCTGTAGTAAATGTGGATGTTTTCCAAAACCTGCGTTTCAGTCTCCTACCCTCATCCTACCGTGTGGAATGTGTTTCTGGGGGCTGAGGCCCAGGCAAAGATGTCTGAAGCCTGCCGATGTGAAGATGGAAGGTGGCTCCTAGAGCAGATGGCATCCATGCTGGGACTTCACAAATGGCAGACCTGGGGAAGAGGGCATTTCTGGCAAAGGAGCTGGGTGCCAAGGCAAGGTGTTTTTGGGTAGTCCGACTACGGAGGAGGACAGGCTGAGGATGAAGCAGCTGGAAGGCCAGGAGCCAGGGCTGGGATGGACTTGGGGTTTGGCATGTGCTTAGCATACATGCGGCCCTGGGTTTGATCTTTAGCATCAAAACCAGAAAATAGAGTGCCTGTGTTGCCTGTCTCTGGCAATGGGTTTAGAACTCAAAATCTTGTTTTTGGGAGTCCCAGCCAGGGCCTCTGTGTTTAACAAGCTTCCCCAGGCGGTGGAGGTACAACCCACCAAGCTTGGAGATTCAGGAAAGTGGTTTTTGTAGTCATTTGCACAGAAGATCAATGGGAGACCAAGTGGGGAATTAGAGACCCGGATGTAGGTGTGGTAAGCGGTGAAGAGGAACTAGATTTGAGGGAGACCTACCCTGGGAAAGGATAGGATAAGGAGAATCATAGACCTATCCAAGGTGGCCTCAGCAAGAGTGGGTGCTGCAAACAAAAGTGGAAACTAGAGAAAAAAAAGCAAATTCAGGGGATTGCCGGAGTCTTGGTGTGTGCCTGCAGTGGCAGACCCTGTCACTGAGCAGCCCCAATTGTTTTAGATCTGATATAAGTTAACCTGTCTCACAAGGGAATGATAAAGTAGACCCAGCTGGTGGTGGACTGGTACAATTAATATTGAGAAGAGATGTAGTTGAGCATAAGGCCGGCCTGGGCCACAAAGTGAGCTCAAGGCCAGCCTGAACTGCTTCGCGAGATCCTGTCTCAGAAAGACCAAAAAAAAAAAAAAAAAAAAAAAAAAAAAAGAGAGAGAAAACAGGTGTATAAACATTTTAAAGTATAAGGATGTATGTGCCTTTGCTCATAGTGTAGGCTTTCTAATTTTAGGGTACCTGGGAAATGGAAGCAGTAAGATTTAAAGGAGAGAGAGCCAGGTGTGGTGGTTCACATCTGTAATGCCAGCACTGGAGAGGCTGAGGCAGGAGGGTTGCCGAAAGTTTGAGGCCAACCTGTGCTATGTAGTGAGTGCAAAGGCAGCTGGAACTATATAGCAAGATCCTGCCTTAAAAAGCCAGAAAGGATAATAATTAATTAAATAAATAAAATAAAGAAGAAAGCATTGTATGGTATGGGGGTTAGTTCCTGTGGGATCTAAAATGCCTGATTAGCTTTCCTGTGCTCACATAAGAGTGTAGCTTTTTATTTTTATTTATTTATGTTTTGGTTTGGGTTTTTTGGGTACTGGCAATGTAACGCATGACCTCGTGCTTGCTAGGTAGGTGCTGTGCCACTGAGCTATATCCTCAGCCCGAATGTGGCTTTTTAGTGATTAAATATTCATGGAAGCTGGGCCTGGTGGTACCTACCTTAAATTGCAGCACTCTGGGTGGTTGAGGCAGGAGGATTGAAAGTTTGAGCCCAGACTGGAAAACTTAGCGAGAACCTGTTTTAAAGTTTTAAAATATAATTTTTAAATTTTTTTTTGTCTTTTTGAGACAGGGTCTCACTCTGCAGTTCAGGCTGACCTTGAGCTCACTTTGTGGCCCAGGCTGGTCTAGACTCGTAAGGATCCTCCTGCGTCAGCCTCCTGAGTGCTGGGATTACAAGTGTGGGCCACCATGCCTGGCTGTAATTTTTTTTTTTTTTTTTTTTTTTTTTTTGGTTTTTTTGAGACAGGCTCTTGTTATGCAATTCAGGCTGGCCTTGAGCTCACTTTGTAGCCCAGGCTGGCCTCAAACTCACAACGATCCTCCTGCCTCAGCCTTCTGAGTGCTGGGATTAGAGGCATCTGCCACCATGTCTGGCTCTAATTTTTTTTTTTTAAGAAAGGGAACTAGGGGTGTAGCACAATGCAAAGGCTGTAGGTTCAATCTCCAGTGCTGCCAACATAAATAAATCCTGGTGGAGGCCATACAGTGACCCTACTTCCTCAGAGGGTTTTTCCTTCCGTGTTGCGAATGTATGCACCAGGGGCCAGGGAAGTAGCCTGGCACAGTGGCACAGTGCCTGCTTAGCCAGCTAAAGGTCCTGAGTTCGATTCCCAGTAGAAAAAAAATATGTACTTTGGAATATATGCTTGCTACCTACCTACTGCTGATTGCCTCATGTTCCGCTTCTGCCTCCAATCCTTAATCACCATAAACCTAGGAGCGCTATTCATCCTAGCCATATCAAGCCTTGCAGTCTATTCTATTTTATGTTCTGGATGAGCATCAAATTCTAAATACACACTATACAAGGTACATGTGAGGGTGGCTCCTCTTTCCGATGCCTTAGCTCCCTGCGGTTTGTTTTTTAGAAAGAATCCTGGCCTTCCGGGCTGCCATCCCAGGAGCCAAGCGTACTCTGAGTGGTCTGGGCGCTGGTGATGGAACCAGGGCCTCATGCGTGCTGGGGGCCCCTGGGACCCTGAGCTGAGCTGCGCCCAGTCCCCAGCTGGTGTCTGAGAAGCTGGAAGTTGTTGATCGAACTCAGGACCCTGCACTTGCTAGGCAGGCGCTTATTCCACTGAGCTATAGCCCCAGCCCTGAAGCTGGAAGTTGTGAGTGCTTCCTACCAGCCCTCATCCTCCAGGGTGTGTGCTGGGTGGGAGCCCTGAGTGACAGCCCAGCCCCGGCCTCTGGCACTTGGAGCTCCATGCTCTCCTTACCCACGGAGATCCTCCCCCGCTTCCCTGTGGGGAAACCAGCTGGATGTGTAAGACGGGAAGCCCAGTGGAGGAGGGCGGAAGGCTTTTTTTTTTTTTTAACAGCTCTGCTGTGCTTTATTAACTCCTTATCCTTGTACTGGAAACTTGTAGGAGTTCAGGGTTGTTTCTCTCCTTCTTTTTTTAAAAAATCTGTCAAGGAAAATACCAGCTTGAAATATGACATGACTAGAATAGCCTTAGCCTCCACTGGATGATTTCAAGTGTTTATATTCAGATATCAAACAAAGTAATAATGTAGGCAAAATATTGAAAGCATTTGTAATCACTCCAGTAAATTGTCTGCCTCTGACTGCTTCCACAACAATTCCGCATTCCTTTTAATAATAACAACTTTAATAATAACATCGCCAGCAGTAACCATCATCAAATGTTGCAAAAGGAAGTGTTTTGTATAGTTAACACAGCGTCACTCTCTGCTAACCTGAGATGTAGATATTGTTGCCTGCGTTTTATTGTGCAAATAAAGAAACCAAGCAGAGGGAAATTTAAAAAGTAGGCCAAGCTGGGAGTGCTGGTGCTCACCTCCAACCCCAGCAGTCTGGGAGGCTGAGGCAGGAGGATCGCAATTTCAAAGCCCAGTCTAGGCAATTTAGTGACTTAGAGAGACCCTGTCTCGACTTCAAAAATAAAAAAGAGCTGGGGGTGGAACTCAGTGCAAAGGTCCTGGGTTCAATCCCTATATAGGTGTGGGGAGGACATGGGAAGACTAACTGGGAGAGAATTTTCTGGAGGTTAGACTGTGCTGCCTGTGATCAACTGGACAATGGTTTTATGTGGTTTAAGGAAACTTACCTGACCCCATTATTTTTTTCATATACTCTTTTCTCCTTTTGTGATACTGATCATTAAATTGAGGGCCTCACGCATAGCAAAAACAGAGTCCACCATTGGATTACACCCCGGCTTTCATTTCTTAGATTCTTTTTTTTTTTCTTTTGGTACCGGGAATCGAACTCTGCACTTGCCAAGCAGGCTGTGTGCTGCTGAGCTATATCCCCAGCCCTTAGATTCTAATTCTTAATTGGGGCATGGTGGTGCATGCCTGTCATCCCAGTACTCAGGAGGCTGAGGCAGGAGGATTGTTGCAAGTTCAAGACCCGCCTGAGCTTCAAAGTGAGGTCAAGGCCAGCCTGAACTACATAGGGACACCCTGTCTCAAAAAGACAAAAAAAAAATCTAATTTTTTTTTTTCTTTTTGGCAGTACCAAGGATCAAACTCAGGACCTTGCGCTTGCCAGGCAGGTGCTTATTCCAGTAAGCTATATGTCCAGCCCAAAAATCTAATTCCTATGTCTATAAGAATCCAAGGGTGCTGCTTGACCCGTAGAAGATATAAAGATGGAGATGATGACTTGGTATTTGGAAGGGGACAGAGGAGAGATGTCAGGTTCCATCTCAGGGACTGCCACAGGGTGGGGGCGCAAGCTGACTTGTCCTCAGGATGAGGCCATGGGTACATCAGGCGCTTCACGTGTTGGGTGCCATGGCCGACATCTTAGTGTTCTCGTTCTGGAACACTTAACTCTCAGAGCTGGGGTCTATGATGATTCCCACTTTACAGATGGGGAAGTTGAGGCTCTGAAGGGTGACCAGAGGTGCGCACAGCTATACCTGCTGAGTGACAGTGGCAGATTCTGAAGCAGAGGCAGGTCCTATGGGAGCCTGAGAATCTAAGTACCTGGAGGGGTGCAGTTAAAGAGAGGCACCTGATTGACCCTGGGTGAGAACTTTGAAGTATTTTATAAACATCCTACAGAACACTTGCTAAGGCATCTGGTATGTTTGCTATTTCTGTGGTGGCGGTCATGCATCTCACCGCTTAGCCTGAAGCATTTGCATTTTCCTCTTTGAGAATGGGGAACGTTCTGTGGGGGAAAAAAACAAAAACACTTTCACTCCTCGCCTCTCCTTCCCTCTCCTCTCTTAGGGATTGAAGCCCGGGTCTTCACCTGCTGAGCTACATCCCAGCCCTACCCCTTTTTTGAGACAGAGTCTCACTTTGTAGTTCAGATTGGCCTTGAACTCACTTTGTAGCAGCGGCTGACCTTGAATTTGGGGTAATCCTCCTGCCTCAGCCACCTGAGTGCTAGGGTTACAGACATGTGCCTTCATACCCAGCTTTATTTTTTTATTTCCAGACAAGGTTCTGCTGTATCACTGAGTTGCCTGGGCTGGGCTGGAACTTTTGATCTTCCTGCCTCAGCCTCCCAGAGTGCTGGGACTCCAGGTGTGCACCACACCTAGCTGGTTGCCCCTCTTTCTGGGTCATATACATGGATGGTAATCCTAGGAGTGACCATTTTAATTGTACATAATTAAGTCCTAGACAATACAATTAGAGAACTTTGCTCTTAAAAGCTTTCCTAAATCAAGTTTAGATAACAAAATCTTGTCTACTTACAACACAGTTTTAAATTGTACATGCCAAAGTATATTGCTTATTTTATTTTTGAAAAGGAAATTGCTTATTTTATTTTAGGCAGCTTTCCTGCCTAAAATAAACATATAGATAGATAGTTGGTTTTTTTTTTTTGAGATAGGTCTCTCCATCTAGTGCAGGCTAGATTTAAACTCACTTAGGTAGCCCAAGCTGGCCTCAAACTTCTGGTAATCCTCCTGCCCCAGTTTCCTGAGTACTGGGATTATAGGCATGTGCTACCAAGCCTAGCCATATTTTCTTAACTGTTAAAAAATTTTTTAAATTTCCTTAATTTTTGTTACATTTGCAGTACATGATGCTCACATTCTTTGTGGGAGTTGGTATGTGGACATAATACATCTTCGTTCTTTTCTTTTTTTTTTTTTTTGTCTTTTTGAGACAGGGTCTCGCTATGCAGTTCAGGCTGGCCTTGAGCTCACTTTGTAGCCCAGGCTGGTCTCAAACTCGCAACCATCCTCCTGCCTCAGCCTCCCCAGTGCTGGGATTACAGGTGGGCGCCACCACACCCAGCCATCTTCATTCTTATGTGCCCTTCCCTCTATCTTTTGCTCTCCTTCCCATTTGTGAAAGTTCTGTCTCCCTATTTACTATTTTATTTTGATCTTTAAATGTGTTATACTTTGGGTTTCTTTCCTTCCTTCTTCCCTCCCTCCCTCCTTTCCTTCCTTCCTTCCTTCCTTCTTTCCTTCCTTCCTTCCTTCCTTCTTTCCTTCCTTCCTTCCTTCCTGATACAGTATCTCACTATGCAGTTCAGATGGACTTTGAATTTACTGTGTAACCCAGACTGGCCTCGAACATCTGGTGATCCTCCTGCCTCAGCTTCCCAAGTGCTGGGACTGTAGGAGTGCACCACCATGTTCATGTAAGAGAAACCATGTGATTTGTAAGCTTGTGTGTCTGATATATTTCATGTTCCTTATTTTCAATGTTAATTTTTGGCCTGCACTGTACCCCTCACTGTAACCCCAGCTACTCAAGAGTCTGAGACAGAAGGATATAGATAGCGTTCAAGGTCAGCCTGGGCAACATAGTGAGACTCCATCTCAAAGATAAAACTTGAAAGTACAATGGGAAATTGTGTGATCATATGAGGAAAAGCTAAGAAGTTGTTTTTGTCTTGTCCTAGTCTGAAAGTACTACAGTGTGGTGGTACCTGTAAAATCTGATTCTCCACTGCTGTCTCAATCTTTTGCAAATCTCTGTTGTAGATTTAAAATTAGGTTTGACAACCAGCATTCTCCCTCTCTCCCTCTCTCCGTCTCTCCCCTCCCCCCCCTCTCTTTTTTTTTGAAACAGCATCTCACTATGCAGCTCAGACTGGCCTGGACTCAGTATGTAGCCCAGGCTGCCCTCCAATTCACAGCGACCCTTCTGTCTCAGCATCCTGAGTAGACAACTAGCATTCTCAAAACAGGTCTTGACTACCTAACCCTAGCACCCTAGGAGACCAAAGCAGGAGGGTCATAAATTTTAGTGCAGCCTGGGCAGTTTAGCAACTCAGAGAGAGCCTGTCTCAAAATAAAAGATAAAAATAAATGGCTGATATAGCTCAGGGTGGAAACCCTGGGCCCAACCCTAGTGTGGAAAGAGGTAGGGGGTTCCTCTGTCTGACCATCTGCACTGTGCTCTGTGATTCACACGGATGCAGCAAGACTGCTGTTCCCTGTGTAATTGTCAGACCCCACAGAGGTTGAGTTCAAATCAACCAGACCTGATTCTCACCTCTGCCCCAGTTAGACTGATGCTGTCAGGTGAATTGATCCAAACTGCAGGCAACCTCATCTGCAAAAATACCAGGATGAAACTAGACCTTATTCTGCAGGTTTAGGTGAAGGTTCATGCTTAATGCCAGGTATGACTTTAGTAGACTCTCAATAAAAGTCAATTCTCTTATATTTGGACCTTTTTTTTTTAATTTGGACATTTTCTAAAAGAAAACTGCTGTAATCTCAACACTCAGGAGATTGAGGCAGCAGAATCGCCAGAAGTTAGAGCCCAGCCTGAACGACATAATAAATGGAAGGTCCAGCCTGAACTGCGTAGGGAGACCCTGTCTCGAAAAACTCAGTTAACTAAAAAATAAAGGAACAGTGCAGTGCCCTAGGACTCTATGAGTATATAAATTCAGGTCTGTTGGGTGATCTTTTCTTTTCATTTTCTTTTTTTTTTTTGAGACAGGGTCTCACTATGCAGTTCAGGCTGGCCTTGAGCTCACTTTGTAACCCAGGCTGGCCTGAAATTCACAGTGATCTTCCTGCCTCAGCCTCCCAAGTGATGGGGTTACAGGAGTGCGCCACCATGCCTGGCTTCTTTTTTAAAAACTGATTTTTAAAATCTGAATGCTACACAATAATTACATATATTTATGGGATACACTGTTTCAATATATGCATACATTATGCAATGATCAAACAGGGTAACAGGAGGTCATCTTTAAAGTTTGATTTCCTTGGGGTTTTGGCCAACTGAGGAGGATACCTTTCTGAATTCAGCCATTAATATTTCACAGGAGCTGTGGAGTGACAGCTGTCTTGCTTGGTGGGCCCTAATTGCAATGAATAATCCATGAACTCTTTTGAGATACCATTCTTCCAAATGGGTAGTATGTTTTGATTCCAGCCAGTGCAAAAAGCACTTTAAAACATGTTTAAAAATTTCCCAAGCCAATTAGAAAACTGGGTGGTCCGACCATGATGTGGAGAAATATGGTAATTTATGTAAAGACTACCATTCAAAGAAGGCCTCGATTGAAACCCAGTTCCCTAATACTGTGTGACCCGAGGCACTGCATCTATTTTAAGGCGTCTTTAAATGCAAAGCATATATTATAAATGATACAATGGCAATTAGGAGATACGGTTTTTAAAAAGATCTTCTGTGTTGAATCTTATATGCCAGCTTGGACAGACACATCTATTTTGTTTTTTGTTTGTTTGTTTTGTTTGGGGGGGGGTTCGTCTTTTTTTGAGACAAGGTCTTGCTGTGCAGTTAAGGCTGGCCTTGAGCTCACTTTGTTACCCAGGCTGGCCTCGAACTTGCAACAACCCTCCTGCCTCAGCCTCCCAAGTACTGGGATTACAGGCGTGCGCCACCATGCCTGGCTCAGACCCATCTCTTTTGTGTACTGTGATCTTACAGTACCAGGCCAGG
Source organism: Dinomys branickii (assembly GCA_004027595.1). Lineage (NCBI taxonomy): Eukaryota > Metazoa > Chordata > Mammalia > Rodentia > Dinomyidae > Dinomys > Dinomys branickii. The sequence goes on along the minus strand of PVLD010008281.1, from coordinate 3,312 downwards.
CACAGGACCTTTCTTTTTGTTTTAGTGCTGGGATGGGGACCTAGTCAGAGCACTGACCTACCTCCAACCACCAACACCCTCAGCCCCACCATTACGTTTTTCATCCTAAGGCGATAGGGAAACCTGATAATTTTAGTAGTTTAAATTCAGGAGTTTTTATTTAATTAAAACTCACCAGATACCTGGTTCCAGACATCCTGCTTCCCAGTACCATCCCACACTCACTTAACATATTTTTCAAACATTTTTGAGGTCGACCTATGTATTTGCCAAACCTGAATTACATTCTTGTACAACTATTTATCTTTTACCCTATCTTTGATATTTATTTCAAATAAAAGACAATAGCACCACACCCTCCACTATATTTTGTGGGCATTTGTAGTTAACTCCAGAGGATCTCTTTGTCTCTCTTCAGGTCTCCTCTCATAATTAACGTTTATTTAATCGCTTCGGTTTAGGGAGAAGTCTCAACAATGAGAGATATAAAACAGGTGGTAATTAGACGTGGGCTGTGGAGTGTTAAAAGGCTTTCTAACTTCCTTTTTTGAGAACAAGGGTTATTTCCTGCAAATTCCACAAATATGGAGTTAAAGACACCTTGCATAAAGAGCAGGCTAGAGGGATGAAATGTTGAGTGCCTCCTTTCGCCTTAGTTGGTAATTTTGTTTCCCCCTTTAATGCGGACATGTTTCACAGGTGAGATCTCATACATTCTGGAATGGGAAAAGGGTGTTGTCAAGTTGAGTGCATTTAAAACTGTAAACCAGTTATTAACCAAGGAAGTTAAAAGTGGTTAAAGATATGCAAAAAAGTATTTACTGTGAGTTGCTCTAATTAGAGTTCTAACCAAATATGTGTTTTTTTGTCGAAACGGGTGTGTGTGTGTGTGTGTGTGTGTGTGTCTGTGTGTCTGTGTGTGTCTGTGTCTGTGTGTGTGTCTGTGTGTGTGTGTGTGTGTGTGTAGGGCGCCTGCGGAGAATTAGCACACATCTTGTAGATCTTAAAAAAAAAGCCCAATAAACCCGAATCAGCCCCAAATACATGTCAAAGTTACCAAGAATCTGAAAGGAAACAGGAATGAACAGCCTTGGAGCTTTGATTTTTTTTTTTTGGTAGCCCAAAATTTTTTTTTTAATTTTTAATTTTAAAATCCTAATTTTTCCCCCCCTCCGGTGGCAGGCGAGCAGCGAAGTTTGGCGGTAGCGAGCGGGCGAGCCGGGGGCCCGGGAGCGGAGCAGGCAGGCCGGGCGGGCGCGGGGAGCGCGGGGGTGAGCGGGAGAGCGAGCGGAGCGCGTGTGGCCGGCGCCGCTCGGCCGGGAGCTCCCGCGCCCGCGCCCCGCGCCCCGCGCCCGCCGCCGCCGCCGCCCCTGGTGCGATGGCGCAGAAACCCCGTTGACAAGGCACTGCTTTTTCATGACGGTGAGTTTCCCTTTGAGTGTATTATAATTTTGTGATAAAAATTTCAAGGAGAGAGAAAACACACACACGCGCGCGCACACACACACACACGCACACAAGCGCGAGCTCCTTCCTCTCGCCGGTTTCCTTCGGGGAGGGGAGAAGCCGGCGAGGGCGGGAGGCGGGCGGGGGAGCCGCAGATCCATCTCCTCGCAGACAGCGGAGAAAGAGGAGCAAATTAAACCCCGAGTTGCCAAAAGCAGGATATTAGGTTTCAGCCCCGAGAGCCATTGGCCAGGCCGCGTTTCTGGGGGGGTGGGTGCGTGGGGGTGGGGAGCGCGGGCCGCGGCGCCGGGCCGGGGGCGCCCGCCGGGAGGCGGCTGAGGGTTTTTTTTTTCCTTTCTTTTTTTTCTTTCCTTTTCCGCGGATGCAAATTTGTGGAGCGGGGAGAGGGAGCGGGAAGGGGCGGCGAGGCGGGCGGGGGCGCGGCGTGAGTCACGGACGGCGGCGCGGGCGGGCGGGCAGGGCTGCCGCGGCGGTGGCCGGCGCGTCCCCTCGCGCCGCCTCGGTATCGCCCGGGAGCCGCCGCCGCCGCCGCCTCGGCAAGATGGAGCCGCGGCGCGAACGGCTCCCCTCGGCTCGCCGCGCGCCGCCCTTCGCCGCCGCCCCCCGCGCTGCCCCGTCCCCCTGGGGCGTCTCCGCCCGCCGCAGACCCCGGCCGGCCTCTCACGCCCCCGGGGCCCGGCCGGAATGCGCCGCCGCCGCCCGCGGCCGCACCGTCCCGTCCCGGAGCTCGCGGCCCGGCCCCGCCGCCCGACTGCGGCGCACGCTAAGATGGCGCTGGGCTGGCCCGGCGCCAGGCCGGTGGCGCAGTTGCTCGGCGGGCGCCATCTTCCCGGCGGCGCGGGCTGCGACCCGGCCCTGGGACCCCGCAGCGGGCAGGGCCGGGCGCCGGCCGGTTCCGCCCGCGCGTTGTTAGGAGGACCGGGCTGGGGATCGGGCCCGAGTCCCGGCGTGGCACTGGAGGTGCGGGGATCTCGGCGGCTGCCCGCGACCCGGAGCCGCCCGGCTTTGTCCTCCCGGCCCAGCGGGGCAGGGGACCCGGCTCGGGGCTTCTCCCGAGTCTTTCTCCAGTTAGGGCGCAGTCAGACCGGACTAGAAATATTTAAAAAAAGAAAAAAGAGGCGAGGATAGTGCCTGCCTTGTACGGTCACAGAGCCCTGTCTTACTTCGCAGTTGGTTATATTCTAAAACCACCTTGGGGAGAAGTGGATCCAGTGGCCAGGTCGTGGGAAGGCGCCTTGAAGCTTGAGGGTAGTAAAGGAATAGTTGTTTAGACCGCTGACCTGAAAAATGACACCCGCTTTTAAGTCACTCGGACTTTGCTTTAAAAAGACTGTTTCCTTAAAACATCCCTACAAATAGATGCGGGTTGGCGGTTCTGTGTCAGAAGCGGGTGTGTAGAGGTTTTAACTTTGTTCTAAATTGTTATTGGAAAGAGGAGAAAATTGTATGAGACTGATTTCTGTAAGAACCCACGAAGACGGAAAGTAAGTGGTTAACTTCCAGCGGGGGGGGGGGGGTAACATCGCGGCGCTACACGGTGTGTCCTGACCTTTATGAAAACAGTGCCTCAGTGGTGGCTGTTAGAGACCCTCTCATAAAACCTGCGTACTGAACACCTCACTTCTGGTGCTTTATATAATCCATTTTATGGAAATAGGAATATTGGTCCCTGTAATATTTATTATCTACTTACGAGGAAAAGAACCAGTGTTCACAGAGACTATGTATTGTTCAAGGTCTTGTGATTTTAAGTGATAACATTGGCATTGCATCCCCAAAGCTGTTTCCTTTGCACGGTGACATCTCAAACATCAGAATCAACTGGGCAATTGTTTTGTTTTTGTT
>PVLD010008280.1:0-85120 GCA_004027595.1 Dinomys branickii | reverse complement strand
TATTACAGTAGCTTTGTAGTATAATTTCAGGTCAGGGATTGTGATTCCACCTGACTTGTCCTTATTGCCCAGGATTGCTTTTGCTATTCTGGGTCTCTTCTGGTTCCAGATGAATTTGAGGCATATTTTCTCTAGATTTGTGAGGTATGCTAATGGTAGTTTAATGGGAATTGCATTGAATCTGTACAACAGTTTTGGTAGTATGGCCATTTTTACAGTGTTAGTTCTTCCTAACCATGAGCAGGGTATGTTTTTCCATTTATTGAAATCCTCTTCAATCTCCTTTTTCAGAGTACTGTAGTTTTCACTGAATAAATCTTTCACATTCTTTGTTAGATTGATTCCTAAGTATTTCAATTTCTTGGTTGCTATTGTAAAGGGTATGTTTTCCTCAATTTCTCTCTCAGTCTATTTGTTGTTCGTGTATAGGAATGCTATTGATTTTTGGGTGTTGACTTTGTATCCAGCTACGCTGCTGAATTTGTCAATTAATTCCAGGAGTTTTCTTGTGGAGTTTTTTGGGTCCTCCATGTATAGTATCACGTCATCTGCAAATAGTGATAGTTTGACTTCTTCCTTTCCTATCCTTATTCCTTTTATTTCTCTCTCTTGTCTGATTGCTCTGGCTAATGCTTCCAGAACTATGTTGAATAGGAGTGGTGACAATGGACATCCTTGTCTTGTTCCTGACTTTAAAGTGAAAGTTTTCAGGTTATGTCCGTTTAGTATGATGTTGGCTGTTGGTTTGTTGTACATGGCTCTGATCAGATTGAGGTAGAGGCCATCTATTCCTATTTTTTCTAAGGTTTTTAACATGAATGCATGTTGGACTTTATCGAAAGCCTTTTCTGCATCTATTGAGATGATCATGTGGTTTTTGTCTTTGACTGTATTAATATAGTGTATTACATTAATTGATGTGCGAATATTGAACCATGCCTGCATTCCTGGAATGAATCCTGCCTGGTCGTGGTGTATAATTTTCCTTATGATTCACTGTAGTATATTTGCCAATATTTTGTTGAGTATCTTTGCATCTATGTTCATTAGAGAGGTGGCCTGTAGATCTCTTTATTGGTTGGGTCCCTCTCTGGTTTTGGTATCAGTATAATACTTGCCTCCAGAAATGTGTTGGGGAGAGTCGCTTCTTTTTCGATTTCATTGAAGAGTTTGAGGAGTGTTGGCATTAGATCTTTTCTGAATGTTTTATAGAATTCTGCTGTGAATCCATCAGGACCTGGGCTTTTCTTTGTTGGTAAGTTTTTAATGACGTTTTCAATCTCATTAACTGATATTGGGTTGTTCAGGATTTTTACATCTTCCTGATTCAATTTTGGCAATTTATACCTTTCTAGGAATCTCTCCATTTCTTCTGTATTTTCTATCCTATAGAAATACAGATTTTCAAAGTAGGTATTAATGATCTTTTGGATTTCTGTGGGATCTGTAGTGACTTCATCCTTTTCATTCCTTATTGCATGAATTTGAGATCTTTCCCTTCTTTTTTTGATAAGGTTGGCTAGGGGTTTATCAATTTAATTACTCTTTCGAAGAACCAACTCTTTGATTCACTAATTTTTTGTAGAGTTTTCTTCATCTCAATTGCATTAATTTCTGCCCTGAGTTTTATAATCTCCTCCCTTCTTTGGGCTCTTGGTTTGGCTTTTTGCTTTTTCTAAGAGTTTGACGTGTATCATTAGGTTATTTATTTGCTCTCTTTCTATTTTATCTTCGTATATGAGTTCATTGCTATAAATTTCCCTCTGAGGACTGCTTTCATTGCATCCTACAGATTCTGGTAGGTGGTACTTGCATTTCCATTTATTTGTAGGTATTTTTTAATTTCTTCTTTAACTTCTTGTGTGACCCATTGGTTATTCAGTAGGTTGTTGTCTAATTTCCACGTGTTTATGTGGTTTTTGGCGTTCTCTTTGTCATTAATTTCCAATTTCATTGCACTGTAGTCCGATAATATGCATGGGATAATTTCAATTCTTTTGCACTTAGGTAGATATGCTCTATGGGCTAGAATGTGGTCTATTTTAGAGAAAGACCCATGTGCAGCTGAGAAAAATGTGTATTCTGATGTTGTGGGGTGGAACACTCTGTATACATCTACTAAGTCCATTTGTTCACACTTTTGGTTCAGGTCTGTTATTTCTTTGCTGAGTTTCTGTCCAGTTGACCTTTCTCTTTGTGTCAGAGGGGTGTTTAGGTCCCCTATTCCAATAGTGTTATTAGTTATTTGATTTTTTACGTCTCTTAAGATTTGACTTGTAAAGTTAAGTGCTCCATTGTTTGGTGCATAAATGTTTATGATTGTTACCTCTTCTTCTTGCAGCTTTCCCCTAACTAGTATGTAATGGTCTTCTTTATCTCTTTTGATTGTTTTTGGTTTGAAGTTCACATTGTTTGCAAACATAATAGCTACCCCTGCTTTTTTCTGGGGACCTGTTGCATGGAGAATTGTTTTCCAACCTTTAACTTTCAACCTATGGATTTCCTTTTGAGTAAAATGTGTTTCCTGTATACAGCATATCATTGGATTGTGTTCCTTAATCCAGTCTTCCAATCTTTTCCTTTTGACTTGTGAATTGAGGCCATTTACATTAATGGTTATAATGGTTATATGTTGGCTTATTCTAGTCATGTTTTTTACTTGTTGTTGTTTTCCTTTTTTTGCTGACTGTTTAATTACTTGTTCTGTTTAGGGAGTTATTTCTATCGTTGTTCTTGGGATTGTGGTCTCTTTTTTCTCTGTCTAAAATATCTTTTAGTGCTTTTTGCAATGCTGGTTTGGCACTCATGAAGTTCTTCAGTTGTTCTTTGTCGTGGAAATATTTTATTTCTCCATTGAATTTGAGGGATAGTTTTGCAGGATATATCAGTCTGGGTTGGAAGTTGTTTTGTCTCAGAATCTGTAATATCTCGCTCCAAGCTCTTCTTGATTTCATGGTTTCCGTTGAGAAGTCTGCTGTGATTCTGATGGGCTTTCCTTTATAGGTGATCTGTTTCATTTCTCTAGCAGCTTTTAATATTGTGTTCTTTTGCTGGACATCTGGGATCTTAACTGTTATATGTCTGTGTGTGTTTTTCTTTGGGTTATGGATCGTTGGGGTTCTATATGCCTCGATTAACTGTACCTCAGTATCTTTTACCTTGTTTGGGAAATTTTCTGCTATTATTTCAGCAAATATTCTTTTTATATCGTTTGTGTGGTCTCTTGCTGTTTCACTCAGGAGAGTAATAGGAGTCTATTACTCGAATATTATTTCGTTTTGCCTCATCTTGCAGCAGTTGGATTGATTTTTCTTGTGTCTTTGATGACTTTATGAGGTCCTTCCTTTCATGCTCATAAGCTGCCATGCTGTCTTCAAGTTCTGAAATTCTATCTTCAGTTTCATTTAAGCGGTTTTGCAAGCTTTCAGTGTAAGTTTTCAAATCCTGGCATTCTCTTTGGACCTGTTTCATTCTTGGTAATTGATCCCTAAATTGCTCTTGTAACGTTTCCACTTGTTTCCTGTTTTCTTCTAATCTTTTATCTATTTCTTCTCTATGTGTATGGAACATTTTTTCCATTATTGTTTTCAGTTCATTTTTTGTCTGAGAGATCATTGCGGGTATGTGGCTTATTTCTGCTTTAAGCTCTTTTATGTCCTGTTGTTGTTGTTTCATTTCGGATGCGATCGTTTCATAACTTGCAGGTATGTGGCTTCCTGGTTCCCCTGTATCCTCGCATTCAGGACTTGTTCTGGGTGGGGTTCAGTTCTGAGACTGCATTTTGTTCTTCTGTCTTCCCATTTTTGGGTATCAGATTCAGAATATTGAGCAATAAATTACCCAGGCAGTTTACCACCAAAAGTCTGCTGCAGAGGCTGCTCCAATGACTCCTCCTCTTCAGGAGAATGTCCCTTAAGCTTTCTGCTGAGAGTTCCCCTTAAAAGGCTGTTCAGATGTTGGTTTGTCGGGTGTGCTACTCCCTACCAAGAGACCTGGGTGGGGTTTGTAAGACCACTCCCCCACCCTCCCAGGTTTCCCTGCAGGTATAGGGATGGATCTCCTCCCCCACTCGGTGATCCGGTCACAAGCGCAGGTAGCTCACCAATTTTCGGAGTCCCTGCAGGCAAGAAGGTTCCAAAGTGCCAGTTTTTTGTGCTATGCTCGCAATCCGCCGCTCCCCGCCACTTCTGTTTCCTCGCGCTCTCGGGTCTGGGGATGGAAGCGGGATGCTCCACTCCTCTGTGCTCCTCGCGCCACCTCGGCTGCAGACTGCAGGCTGCTGAGGGCCTTGGCTGCCGTAGCCTGCCCAATGCACGCGAGATCCGAGACCGCCCCGTGTTGCTGCTGCTAAAAAGCTGATTTCTGACAGGAGTCGCTGGCGAGCTGAGCCGGTTCGGGAGGCAGAAGGGGTCGAGCTGGCTGTGCCCCCAGGGTGTTCGGACCCAGCCAAGCCACCTCCTGTCCGCCGCGCAGAGCATCTCTGGTGCCCAGCGTTCAGGGCTTTCCCGTGTCTCGCCACGGCAATTTGGGCCACCCTACCGTGTCTCCCCCGGCAGCTCAGAGAAACACGTTCAGTTTGAACTTCCCAGCCAAGGTCCCGGCATTCATGCTTGCCAACTCTGTCTCGAGCTGGTGGTGTTTATCAAGGAGGATCGTTCCTTTGCTGCTCACCTGGTCGCCATCTTCCCAGAAGTCTCAAGTGTTTGCTATTAATATCATTGTGATTGTTATCCTCCACATCAAACCCTTTGTCCCATCAATTTGGCTGCTCTTGGCTATGCAGAACTCCCCATAAGAGTACCCCACTGAAAGATGCCAGCACACCGCAGCTCATTAATTTGGGAGAGAGAACAGACCCCACTATTGCTAAGATTCCAGGTAATTTGTCCAAATCAACTTTCTAAGACTAGACATGGGCATAATAAAACCTTCACAGGGACATTCTGGACTGGTAGGAACACTCCAGGCTTCAGTGGTTCAGCGGCCTCACAGCAGCTTTCAGTGGCCTTCATCTCTTTGAAGAAGGAACTGTGTCCTAAGGGTAGAAGTTATTTAGTTCCCCTGCCTGACATTCTAGCTCCTGGCCTTCTAGAAACAGAGATGCTGCTGTCAGTATGCCAGGACATGACAAATGATGTGGAGGGAGTGTGATGATACAGCCATCCATCCACCGTCAGAGGCCAGGACCACAAAGGGGTGGGAAAACGGAGAGGGAAATTGTTAATTGGGTCGCTTTGAAGCCTGCCCCAAGATGCTCCAGAGGGAAATACGTTCTGCCCTCCCTGAGAGGCAGAGTGCACTGAAGCCTCAGGAGGAATCAGTCGAGGGACTGATCAGCTGAGGGGCAGGGAGAACTACCTGAGAGGCAGTAATGGGAGCAAAAACAGGAATACTACAGACAATCATTGCAAAAGCAGCTGTGTGATACAGTCAGCAAGAGAATTAGGACTTTTTATGAGATCCGACATAGGTCTCTTAACACTCAGAGTTGCCAGAAGACGTAAAATTAAGATGAACATATCTTACTTTCCTAACAGCAGGGTTTATTCCTGAGGACCCTCCAGAGTGTAAGACTATAAGGTTCTTTAAATACTCAATGCCCTTTCTTCTCTCCAATTGTCTTTGCCTTTGATGTAGAGTTGTTTATTGGGTAAATGTGAAATCTGAGATTTCAAGGCTCTAGATTTAGTCTCATTGACAAAGATGTAAATAGAGTGGAGCATAAATACAGATTTCATGACAATCACCTCGTTCTGGAGCTCAGGCTCTGCCAAGACACGAGAGCAGCCACCACACCATGAAGTTCCAGTGAGTGGGCAGGCCGGACTTTCCCAGGAGAAAAGGGCTGACATACGCCATAGAGCCCTGATGCTTTCGTTCTCTCTGGATGACAGTCTTGCTTCAAAGGATTAGCACTTTAACTCTGACATGAAAGCTACAAAATTCACATCAAAGCAGCAGTGTGAGGTTCTGCTTCTGCTCAAGACAGAGTAAGAGGAATCTTTTTCTCTTAGTTAAAATGAAACAAAACAAGTAGTAAACATGAAGTGACGGTTTGGAGTGAACCCATCAATAAAGGACGCTGATCTCCAACAGAGGAGGGGTAATGAGAAGAGCCTTACGATTGCCCTAGCTTCCTACCTTGAGTCTCTAGGTCATGATCCAAATAAACAAAGCCTAGCTAAGCAGATGGTGTTGAAAACTCCAGGGTGGTTTGAACTTCACTCTTACAAGAGTTTCTACAGTAACTAAGTGGTATGATATCTCTTGAAGGTGAACTGTGGTAAATTAAAATATGTTATATAAACTTTAAGGAAACCACTAAAATAACAAAGAATTATAGCTATAAGCAAAAAAGAGATAACATAGAATAAATTTTATGTAATTCAAAAAATGCAGGAAAAGAAGAAAAGGAGACCTAAAATAAATGCAACAAAGAGAAAACAAATACTCAGAAGACAAACTTAATTATTAAATAATCACATTAAATGGAGGTGATGTAAACACTCAAATTAAAAGCACAGATTACCAAAACCAGCCAAAGATAGTCCAGAGAAAGAGAAAAAGAGAGAGAATTGCAGACCAATATTGCACATGAATTTAAGATACAAAACTCCTAGCAAATAAAATCTAATGATGTATAAAAATAATTATGTACCATAGCCAAGTAGGATTTATTCAGATGTGTAAGGCTGACTCAAAATTCAAATATCAACCAATGTAACATGTCATATCAGCACAGTAAAGGAAAAAAATGTGTGATATGAAAGGATGCAAAAAAAGCATTTGAAAAAATCTGATACTTCATTTATGATACAAATGAAGAAAACTCTCAGTAAGTGAGAAATGGAGAATTACATAAACTGGATAAACAACATCTACAGAAATCTCAGAGCTGAGATCATGACAGTGGAACACTGAATACTAGGAAAGGAGAAGGAATTAATGATCACTGGAGTTAGAGGCAGATGGAGTGCAGGGGACAGACAACCAAGGATCTTGGGGCAAACTGCTCTACTTCTTTTATTATTTTTTTTTAAGAGAACAAAATTTCACTAAGCAAGATGATAGGAATTCAACAGTGGGTGTTATATTACATATTGTTGTCTTCAAATTAGTTGTTCAGATTATCAAATATAAGCATGCAAAACTGGTCAAAAAAATCAAAAAGAAGAAAAACATTTAAGCATTAATTGTTCCTTTCAACAGACCAGTAGAAATCAGCATAGCTAAGTCTTGGATGCCCACCACCTGAGGAATGGATAAAAAGATGTGGTATTTGTATACAATGGAGTATGACTCAACTATAAAAAAGAAAAACTCGAGGCTTTTCTAGGTAAATGGACGCAACTAGAGACCATACTCATAAGTGAAATAAATTAGACCCACATGTGTGAACATTGTATTGTTTCCCTAGCGTAAGAACATGGAAGAGTAAATAAAATCAGAACGGTACAATAGATACTATGAAAGGGAAAGAATCTACTTCCTGACTCTAGAAATGAATCCATGAAACTACACCCAGGACAGGATTACATTAACCAAACACGTAAAGACAGGATAAGTACAAATGAAACTTGGGAACTATGAACACCTTTGATGAAGCGTATGAGCACCAGTATCTGCTTCTGATGTTGTCATGCAGTTTTCCCAGATTTCACTCAGGGAAATTGGGTAAAGAGGCACAGAATTTGTACTATTTCTGGAAACTACTCTCTATGTGACTCTGATTATCTCCAAATAAAAATATTTTATGGCAGAGATTTTGAAATTTGATAAATATAAGACTGAACTTGAACTTTCTATGCATCCTTCCGAGGTGAGACACCTCTTGCAGCAAGGTTTTTATGAGATCTCATCCCTGACACTCTGCACCTCCCACTTACAACAGCCCTGTGTGACAGCGTCTCCATCACCCAGTGGAATGTGAGCACCCTGAGAGTGGGAACCCTGGCATCAGAACAACTCATGATCATGAGCCCAAGAAGCCTCAGTTAACACCTACTGATTATTTTGTTGATGAGTCTCCTGCTGACACACCTCCCTGGTGAGGTTAATTTGCTCTGATAACCAAAAGGAAGAAGACAATCTGATGTACCTCTGGCCTTTACCTCATTTCCAATCAAAGCATGCTTCCGAAAACATTCTGCACGCTTGCTAGCTGCAGAACTCCCTGAAGCTGGATGCAGTACAGCACTCACTGGAGAAAACCAGAGACTGTCTCAGTCTGCTCTGCCATTCATGTATCCCAGAGCCTCCACAGCCTTCGTAGAGGACCACGCACTGCCCTGGCACCCATGAACTCCTTCCCTACCCAGGTGAGTAAGGCAAATCCAGGAGCCCATGTGATTAGTTTTAGGTCATTCTTTACTTTCTTCATTGTTAGGTTCTTTGTGTTTGGGCTTTACTCAAGAGAAGAGATTATGAGAAGAGAAAGGGCAGACCTCTACCTCTTGCCCTTTCCTTAGATAGAAGGGATTTATCACAAGCTTTCCATATTCTTTTGCAGATGTTTTGTGATCAAATTCTCTATCATTTGGTTTAAGGTGACTTTGTCTGCATCTGACACACCAATCAACTGGTTAAAAAAAAAACAGTCAATAGGCTGAGAGCCTCAGAAGTAGATAAAGATATTAGTAGGAGGCCTGCTGTTTCAAACAAGCATGAGACAAACAATGATCAATAGTTTTTACCTCCTAATGACTAGATGGTGATTGGGTAGTCACCACTAAGAACTTCACTGATGGCTCCAGTGTTGTTTTTGGAGGGAGGGTAAGCCAATTTTTATGAGGCCTCAGGAGAACTGTACCCTTCTGAAACACCTGGATCCCAGTCACTATGATTCTAGCAGGTGAACTGAGCAGCAGTAATTCTCTCTGCCTCTTGTAATCACTAAGTTCTTCTTCCAAAGAACACCCTCCATCCCTGAAGCCTCTGCCTATGTCAAGAATCACTTTATATATTTCTAATGTTGCAAAGGAACTTTGGTCCATGAAGACCATTTGCACCCCATCCTGTCCCCTTGGAATCTTTAAGAAGGTCCCTGACACCATTCCTGAGTATTTCAAACTCTGCATCTTCCAAATCACCCAAAAGCAGCCTGCCTCCTTCTTTATCAACACACCTCCCTTGTGCATCAGTCAAGATACACAGCATACTTGCACTCCACTCAACTAGTGGATTAATCGCTTCTCCCTGCCCTTTCTGAATTGGCTGCCTCTGGCTAACACATTTTCCCTAGTTATCATTCATTTTCAGAAACTTTTACTTAAAGGCATCACCAAATAGTATGACAATGAACTTTACTTTCTTTTGGTAACACATCTCCTCTGTGCTCTCTCACTGACTGATACTCTAGCAGAAAATGCCCGCCCAGCCAGTACACATCAGGTTCTTAGTTGCCTAGGTAACAGTTCCTGTTTCAGTTCCAGCTGCTTCTGTCTCTTAGAAATGGCTGGTGGTTGTGATGCATAGCTGGTCACTATGATGCACATTGTATAAACCAGTCCCCAGTTGACAAGCCATTCCACCTCTGTACTTCCTTGCTTATCTCCTATAAGCCCTAGACCACCATAGACAAGGGCCTCGTATTTTGGGAGTGATCCCGATCAGTGCTCATTAATGTAAATATATCTGCCTCCAAATCCTGGGTGTCATTTCAGTGTTTCTGCTTGCCATTGCAACAAAAACTCCTTGATGTCATCTTTCTCAGAGACCACACTGCTATCAAGTTGGTTATGTCCTCTGTAGAGTCAGGGAACAGTTCGTGTACAAGAGACAAGCCCGTGTTCCCTAGACTTCAGAGGCACATGGCAGCCATTCAGCATGTTTACGAGTGAATGGCTGCTTCATGGCTCACTGAAAGCTGCACAGCTTGGCAAAGGCTTTCCCATGGTACAACAGTGGCGTGTGAATTCTCAGGAACATTAATAGACTCTGCAGTATTCTTTTCAAGGCGTTCCATGACCAAATGAGCATGGTATATGTTAAATAAGAAAGCTTAGGGAGGATTTTTTGTTTTACTTCCAGAAATTGTAAAAGCCTTCCACATAATTGGATATAAAGTCTTCTCCAAGAGAGAGTTATATGAGGTGTGATTTCCAAATGATATGGTCTTGGAGCCTTCTATTCTCAGGAGTCTCATGAAGTTATGGAATCACACAAAGCACTGTTTAGAAAACATGTCCCAGAAACATTCAACAGAAACACAGGCTCACTTTGGCCGTGTAGATGAGAACTTGCCCTCTCTATAGCCTCGGTTTAGCAAATCACATAGCCATTTTTCTTCACCTAATTCTCACCTAGCCCCAGAGCACCAGATCAGTGTGTGAGGAAAAAGCATAAAACAATAAAAGTCAACACTACTGGTAAGCACTGAAATAAAAATTACTCCAAAATGAACTTACAACATAAAATATCTTTCAGCAACAACCCAAAAGGCACAAACAGGGGGATTACCTCTAAACAGCAAACTGTACCCTTACCACCTGCTCAGCAATCAATTTACCATTACCCTGTCTATGGATGTGGTTTGCAAGTACCCCTTCCTAGGTGGCATCAGGGGTAAAGGAAGTATTGGAGAATTGTACTGAACTACTAGCCCTAACTAGGATTCTGAACACATGCCTAGGGAAACAGGGCTTGCATGCCCCATGCTGTAAGCAAATGTAATCACTCCATCCAATTAGATCAGGAAGCCAGTTATGGAGCTAACTGAATCTTTTGCACAGCTGAAGAGACGTGGGAGCGAGATATCAAAGTGGACTCTCAGTGCTTTCACTCATCCTTTCAAAATTATAAAATTGTCCGTTCTTTGCATTAACACCTATCAAGGGGCAACAACAAAGAAAATGAGGCCTCTGATACACAGGGCCCAGCACTGAGAGAAATAGGAGGATTCAGACCAAAGAAGAGAAAATGCAAGCATGTAACACTGCACATCTCCCTGTACCTGAACCATTCTCCTGTTAGGATGTCCTTTGTGTGATCACTGTAGTAATTGCAAGGAGGTAAATTTGGACTTAATAATAAGAAAACTTTCTAATTCTGTGCCTGTGTCTATAAGGATCAAATTGCCCATTCAGATCTAGAAAGACTATCTTGGCTGATCCTTGCATAGATTTGGAAATATCCAACTGCCTTCCCCAAAACTGCTAATGCATATGTTCTTGTGGGGAGGGACACTGGATCTATACATCTCTGAATTTGCTTCTCAGTGTAAGAAGACATACGCCAGCTGTGCTACCTGTTCTCCACCAGGAGAGGGAAATGCCCTGGAGAAAGTTTCTGTGACATGAACTGCACTGACGTTGTGGCATCTATAGATGTCAACTTGCCATGAAAAAGTCCCCGGACTGAGAGATAAGCAAGGTCCAACCTGGTGGTGTTTTTGGAGGCTCTGTGATTCAGTGAAGAACAGAGATAAATACTGAGGCTTTAACCCAAGAATAGCTGCCAGCAGCTTCTAGGAGTTAAAAAGCATTCTCCACTAGAATGCTACCTCCGCTTAATAGAAATGGGAAACTGGCAGCCCAAATAGCTCTGCAAGTTCACATTTTGATATTAACGCCCTGGCTCTAAACATGGAGAAATGACATAGTCAAAACAAAACAAATAATGCAGGCAGACTCAGAAATACATAAATGTCTTAAAGATCAGAGACAGGATGGCAACGCCAACCATTAGCAGCTCTGAAATCACAGACCTGTGGGGTACAAACTCTGAAGGGCATAGGGACCTGGAGTTCAATTCCTGTGGGACTGTGGGACTGCAAGCGGGCTCTGTTTAAAGCCAAGGCATGAATTTCCCCAAACCCTACCCCCATCAGCACACATAAACCTTGAGTAAAGAGGAAGGAAAGAGCTGCCCTGGGTGAACTAGAACAGGCCCGTGGAGGCAGGGCAACACAGGTCTAGCCTCAAAATCAGAAACCAATGAAAGACTCCCTCGTTCAGGGACAGAGTCAATAATTCCTCTGACTATACAATTCGGCAGGTAACCAAAGCAACCATTGGAACACTTATTCAGTATTAAGATTAGGATTCTGTGGTGTCACCCATACAACCATTCAGACCAGAGTAAGCCATTTGCAAGAGAAGAGAGAGAGAGGGACGGGCAGTGAGAGAGAGATTACCAAATATTCTCCCAAGAGAAAGAATAACAAATACAATTATCCCTCAAAATGATGCCATAAATCAAAATTCCAAACCATCTAAAAATGTAACCATAAAAAGGAAAGCAAACAAAAATGAGCAATTGGAACACAAAATCAATCCAAATCCCTTTATAGAAGTGTGGAAGTAACTATGTTTAGGTGGGTTAATGAAAGGATAACATCCTTTAAATGAGCAAAGAACTATGTTGCAAAGACAAAAATGAAGCAAGGAAAGTGATGTGAAAATGAGCCAGCAAGAAATCTTAGAAATGAAAATTATAGATATGAAAACGATTTTTAAATCAATAACAGGATATACCGTACCCTGAAAAGAGAGGCAGAGGCAAATTATTTAGGCCAAGGACAGGACTGGGAAGTTTGCCCAAGGGCTGTGCAGAGAGAAAAATACACAAAATATGAAAGGCTCACTAGGAGAGGTGGAGGACAGTAGAGAGTGTGACATAGATTGAATGAGAGTTCCAGAAGAACAGGAGGGGTAGGAGAGTACAACAACAACAAAGGAGAATTTTCCAGAAAAAGAAAGAGAAATCTTAAGAACAGAGTGACCTCCACTTATCAGGCAAGGAAACTAAAAGTGAATCAACACCTAGATACATCATTGTCAAGAGGCAGACCACTAAAAGCGTGAGATATATTTTAAAATCTGTCTTTAAAGGAGGGCTATGAAATTTAGATTGAAAGAACATTTCCTATAGTCAACCCCAGATACCAGAAGAGAAAGGGGTAACATCCTTAAAATGCTACAGAAAAAAAACATGCAATGTTTATACGCAACCAAACTATTATTCTAGAGAAAAGACCAAAGTCTCATATTTGCTTTATTCTCTCTCTCTCTCTCTCTCTCCCTCTCTCTCTCTCTCTCTCTCTCTCTCTCATTCAACATTAGGAATTGGACCCACCTCCTTTACACTGAGCTGCATCCCCAACCCCATACTGTTTTGGGGACATGGTCTTGCCAAATTGGCAAGTTGCTAAGCTCAAACTTGTGGTCTTCCTGCCTCCGCCTAAAGTGCTGGGATTACAGGTGTGCACCACCACACTCACCTGTAAAGTCACTTTTCAAACATAAAAACTTGAAACCAAATGGAAAATATGATCTATAATAACTGGTTTTGAGATGAGTACAGAAAAAATGTTGATGTATTATTTAAAATACACATTTATTAAATATATATTATTACAAAATTACTACCCCTACTGCTCTGAAATGAAACATAGATAATGAAATATTTCAAATATATAGAATCTCTAATATCAGTGTAAGGAAAGCTCTTGGGGCTGGAGCGGGAGAACTCAGCAGGAGAGGGGCAGGTAAGTTGAGAGTCCCTGGCTGAGAAGGGGTTCCTGTGACAGATTAGTTACAAACAAGGTAACCAAAATAATAAGAACACTGAGATTATCTGAGCCAAGGTTCTCCCTAGTGAGAATGGAGTCACAGACATGGAACGGGACAGGCTAGAGCTGACCGAGGGTGTTGGATTGTGGTTAGAGGTACTGACATCTACTGGCCATTTCCAGGCAGTGGGCAAACACCCTTGTGCACAGATGTCAGTGAAGCCAGGCAGAGATCTGCAGACATAAGTGTTCTAGCTCTGTCTGATGAGCACTTCTAGGATCAAGACAGCCATGTGTAGTGAACATGCCCAACACCAGACCGTGGTTTCTAAAAGAGTCAGAGGTTCCTGAAGAAATGGTTGGTTCCAGGGCTGGGGCAAGCAATGGGCAAGCCCAGACCATCTGGAGCCACAATAATGAAACCACTGCTCAAGAGACACAGGATCCAGCTAGATATGGGTGGCAAGAGACAAAGCAGTGACAACTTCAACATCAAAATGAATTATGTTGGATTGTAGCCCACCAAATAAAATAACCCATGAGCACATACATACATACATACTTACACGTTATCATGGAGAAACTGACATCTGTCCTTCTGAATTGGTGCACTGAGAGAACACAGCATCATCTCTTTAATTTTCCCCCAGAATGTACAACCTGAAGCTATTGATGAGAAAACATCAGAAACACCAATCTATGAAACGGTCTTCTAGTAACAAGCCTATACTCAGACATATCAAAGTCAGGAAAGACAGTGAAAACTAAACAACTGCCCAGGGTGATGGAGACTAATAAAACATGACAACTGAATGAACTGAGTGACCTTGAATTGGTTCTTGCAGCTACAAAGACCATTACTGGCACAAGCACGTCTGTGAATGGGGTCTGTGGTAGCACGTGTGTGACACTAGTGTAATATTCACTGTTAATTTCCTGAGTAAGGGGCTGGGGATATAGCTCAGTGGAATAAGCGCTTGCCTAGCAAGTGCAGGGCCCTGAGTTCAATCCCCAGTACCGAAAAAAAAAATTCCTGAGTGGAACAGTTAGACTATGGTTTTACAGGTCAATGTCCCTGTTTTTGGAAAATATATACTGAAGTATTCAGGAACAATAAGTTGTTATTGTGCACTTATCACAAATGTACTAGGAAAAATGTGCATTTTCAGCAAACCACAGGTCAAATTTTTTTTAATTGCATCTGCATTGAAATGCACAGACTCTTTACCACTATTTCCTAAACCATATAGTATAGCAACTATTTATATCATATCAACATTATACTAGGTAATGTAATAATATAATATAATGAAAGTATTATGTAATATAATACAAAGATGATTTGAAGTACACAAGAGGATTTGCAGACTATACGCTGCTAAGGCTGGGCCACTTACATAGGATTCTTGAGCACACACAGATTTTGGTATTTTCTTGGAGTTCTTTCTAAAAGCAATGCCCCACAGATACCAAGGGACAACTGGATACAGTAAAAGAGAAAGAGACAGGGGAGCGGAGGGGGAAGAGAGAAAAAGAGAAGGCAAGCATGGCTCATGAGTTTTAGAGAAAATGCAAAAAACACATAGAACCCTAAATGGAAGAGAACATATTCAGAAGGGGGCTGAATTTTATACCAACTGACCAATTCACAAATGCCCATTTGGTGTCTAGCAAACTGGCCTTGAGCCAAGTCATGTGAGTGTCTAGGGACAGAACCTGATGCAGGAAGCTGCATGCCTCTACTTCCCCATGAAAGGACCTTGGCAGATGGACTTGTACTTCCCTTGGCCTGGCCACGCCAGCCTTTCCTTCAGTGCCTCCCATCAGAGCCCATTAGAACTAATGCTGCATTTTCAATGAGCTTTTAGTCATGCCCCTCGCTCACCTCATGTGGAAGTCACGAATAACAGAGAGCCAAACAAAATACAACCAACCTCAGCTCGAGTTAGCAGTATAATTGCGTTCTTAGACAAAAGAAGCATCAATCAAAATAATGTGAAAAACACCACTAATATAGTGGCCTAAAAATAATGTAGTAGAAACACACGGGAAAGAATGTGTAAAATAACACAGTTTTTAATCTTTAAATGCTCCAGGACTAACTAACCTGAAGGCAGGATAAAATGGCCAGATGCTCTGTGTCACATAGACTCACTAGGGATGAGAGAGCTTGACTGTGCGGGTTGTTCCACCTGTGTTGTAGGCAATACCAATACCATTGCAGATACTGCCATTGGTTATAATGATTTTCCATCATTAAAACCGTATGAATCAGTCTTGGTAAACTCCTTAACCTAATGAAACAGTCTCTCTGTTTATACAGGTGGTATCTTCACTGGGAAGATCAGTACAGATTGGAATTGTGCATGAAGCACATTATGCTCGATATAGAAGACATGGATCTTGGCCCCTAATTATCAAAAGGTTTGTCATCTACATCAGTATCCACTAAGATATCTGAGATTCATGCAGGAAGAAGGAAAGTTTTTCACTCATGTGACCTGTCTCCACTCCTCCTGTCCATGTTTTGTGCCAATCAAAAGCCCCTTACACATTTCCAAATTTTTGCTCAGAGGTGGAACTTCTCCCAACATCAAGGGAGCTCCATAAGCAAATGATCAGATGGGGAACCAAATCACCAGGACATGATCTGCCACTCTACAGCCCCTGACAGTGTTCCATCCCAGAGCCCACAGACATTGATCCTAAGAAGGCTGGAATTTCAGCTCAGGACATTAGCTGTAAGCCCTTCTACAATGAAACTCCCACCACAGGCAATGGATAAAACTGAATGAATGACCAGGTCACTGTTTTTGACTTGTTATAATAAACAACACAGATGTTGTCTAGAAAGAAGCCAGCAAGTACTGGGAAGTATACATAGAATAGCAAATATGCTCTTAGACACAGAGTTACAAGCAGTCAAGTTCATAGCAGCAGAAAGGAGCCCAAGCTTCAGGAGCCTCTTTGTTGTAGCTGCCCTGATCATTTCCCTGCTTCTTGGTAGCTCCAACTTTTGCAGGTTAAACGCTCATTGAAAATGCAGCATTAGTTTTAATGGGCTTCAACTTGCTCCCCTACTGTGGCTGTGATAAAGAGAATGCCCTTCAGGACTCTTCTCAAAGCAGAAGTGCCAAGGAGAAATCTTTTTGGAACTTGCCTAACTTGTCTAGATCAGCAACACATCTATGGCATCATAAGTGGTCATACAAATCATGGGGTCCCACAGTCCCCAGCAGCAGTACCACAGATTCTTCCATCTTGTTCAGTGATGCAACAATTCTGAGCATTTCATAAATCATAGGTGTTTCAAGGCACATATCTGTGATTGCTATTTCTATTATTTTCTTTCCATGAACAAATGAAAAAAATCAATGGCTTCTCAGATATTTCTTAGGCCTCTAACTTCAGTATTTATTAGGCTGAAGTGGATCTGTGGATCTGTGAATCTGTGAAGATTATTGTTACCTGATAAACACATTATCATTAATCTTTTCATGTCTTTTATCATATTTTTAACTACAGCAAACCAACCAATCTCAGCAATTAAGTACACTAAATAAAATTTCCCAAAGATATAGACAAACAAATTACAGACATGAATAAAAGATCACAAAAAGGACAACCCTTAGGGGCCCACTTCACAGGGAGGGGAGGCAAAGGCTTATGCTCTGCTTTTCCAGAACAGCTGGGTTTTATCCTTGCATAGGGGTCATTCCAGCCTTCCATGTGTCCCTCCAATCCTAGTATCTGTACTGCCAAAGGCCCCTTCCTTCCTATTTCCCTAAAAACTGCCTATTCCCTGGAGAGGTCTGAGACCACTGACTAAAGTCCTTTGCCTGATCTCCTGATGTAGCTTAACCACAGCTGGGTTCAATCCAGACCTCTGGCCCTCACACTACACAGAAATGATTTCATGAATGAATAATTGATCTAATTCTCAGCCCAAGCAAATTCCTCCTTCCCCATCTTTTCCCACCCATTAGAATCCCCACCTGATGCCAGTTGGAAGGGAGGGAACTGAGGCCTCTTCTAGGGCCTTCAAAGTGCTTGATTCACATGGCACTGGGGAAATGAAGCCATTGCTTTATTTTAGAACAGAATGTTTATTTGTAACAAATGCATCTTTTTCTGGGCTAGAGCCTCAGGAACTGTAGGCTACCTGCAAAAGGCATTCAATAAAGATATGTCTGCAGTCTGCAACACGGATGCAAAACAGATAGACTCTGTTTTCTTCATCCTCAGATGGCAGCATTCAACATAAATGTGAATATTCCTTTTCCTTCTTTGTGCTGATTTCAGCTCACAGCTAGACCAGTTAGGCTCAGCCTGTGAATGAATACAGGGCTGAAGACTCAATCATGGCAACATCTAGGGGGGCAGTTCTCCAGAAGGACAGCCCCGCACTCCGCCTAATGAGCATCTAGTCCTGTACTCTTCTTACTCTCTTATTCATGTCGTGTGTGTGTGTATGTGTGTGTTCCACCCACACTGGAGGGAAGAGATGGCTTATAGAACTCTGTCTTCCCTTCCCCCACCCAGAGCTCTGCAAACAAGGAAAGACACACACTAGTAACCTAAATCACATTGAACAAAGGAATGAATGAAATAAAATACGTACTTCTGGCTCTGTTCCCAACTCTGGAAAAATAACTTGGAGCATATGTCTTCCCAGTGCACTTGCTGAAACATCTCCATGAGATTCAGATGCTTGCTGCTGAGCCCACAGACCCTCATGCCTCTCCTTCTGTGCAGAGCAGGAAGGAGCCCGGTGTCCTCGGCAGTGTCCTGTGCCAGGAAACAAGGGGTGCAGTTTCTGCAGATGTGCCTGCTGACCCTGAGAGAGGGAGGAGAGAGCACTGAATAAATGAATTTTGAAAAGCATCCCACAAATGCAAAACTTCCGTCATTCCACCACCGCCCCACCCCCAGCGCCACCCCCGCTTCTGGGACGTGGCAGGTGGTATATCTGTAATTACTACAGACCACAGATACACACGCACATGTGTGATAATGGGGCAAATGAAGAATCCTGATGCAAGTGTCATCCCAGCCCAGTCTCTGAGTCACAGAGACTAGGACATAGCCACTAAAGCAAGAGATTTTTGTTGCCCCACTTCACCAGTCTACCAAGCATACATATGTTTGAATTCCATTGGTGAAGACATACTGGACTCAGCTATGACATACTAAAAACCACAGTGCCAACTTCCAGAGGGGACCCTGATCCCAGCTCCTCAAAAATCAAGCATTCAGTAGATGCAAAGTGGTCTGATATGAGACAAAGCAAGACGTTTGTAGCAGGCACTATTGACATTCTGAGCTACCTTATCACTGTTAACAATGAGCCTGTCAAGCGAAGCCTACTATTGAGTTTATGCCAAATGACTGCTTAGGAGTGAGACTGAAAAAGTGATAGGGAAGGTGGGTATGAAGTACAGCAGATAGTCAATGGTTCTGTACCTAAGAAGATGATACAGTTGCAGCAGCAGCACAATTCCATCAAGCTGGTGATTTTTGCATAAAAAGAGAAAGATTTCCTAGGTCACAGGCACCAAGGAAGAGGGGTCTTGATGGAAATTCACTATGAACATCCCAGAAAGACCAGAAGTACTCTGAAGAGAACCTAAATGCAGAAGCAAACCAAGATGTCAGGAGAACAGAAGACCGGGTATGTAATGCCTGGGATTTATACAAAAGCACAACAGAGAGGAACTCAGAGCATTCCAGTAACTGCAGCCCACCCAAAGCTTCCCAGAGTAGGTCCAGCTGAAAGAATTATCATTGCTGGTACAGTGCCCACGCAGAAAGGGGCATAAAGTGGGATCATGCCACTGCTGTGCACGGCATCACCTTCCAGCCATATATGAGTGGAGTCTGAGAAAGAAATGTAACACCAGACATGGTGGAGCATGTCTATGATCCTAGCATTAAGGAGACAGGCCGGAAGAAGAGTACAGTGATTTTAAGGCCTGCCTTGGCTACACAGTCAGTTCAAGGCCAGTCTAAATTGCAAAGTGAGACCCTGTCTCATAAAACCAAGAGAGAGGTAATAATTAACATATGTGTTGAAAGTAAGAATTCCATTCTTGAGCTCTGAGTGTCGCTGGCTCCCTTCCACAACTGGGACCATCAGGAGCCAAAGGACCAGAGCACCCTGACATAAACTCGCTGGTACCAAGGAGGAGAACCACAGACTCAGAGCATGTGGGGGTGTGGGCCAGTGAGCACTATTTAATGAGACATGAAACCACAACAAAATGAATCCTGTCCCAGAGAGAGGGTAAGGGGCTCCTCAGACACAGAGACTTCTTGAAATCCTGTGCCACCCCACAAAGCATACATGCCATATTTGAACCCCACTGGTAAACACAAATGGATCTTGTGCTGCACCCCACACACACACAGGGTTGACTAATGCTTATCAAGTCCAGACTTGGGGGACAGGAGAGGGGACACCTGAGTGAGTACTGAAGCACATTCAGTAACCTATTGAAACAATTGAACACAACCTACAGAAGCCCTATGTGCCGCGCAGAGGGAAAAAGCACATAGAAGAAAAGAGGAGATGAGGCAGGGCCTATGCACCATGGAAACTTCAGAGTAATCAGGAAGTTTGTACTCATGAAACCAAAAAAGTTCAGTGCCACCTGCAAGTTCTAACTGCTGGGTTTTTTGCCCAGCTGTACGTTAGAACAACTGAACAGCTTCTAGAAAACACAGTCAATTTTATTCCACTTTAAGATGTTTCAGTTCTGCTGCAATTGGGTATGGTACAGGCAAGGCATCGTTTAAAAGCTATCTGGGTATTTCTGATGTGCAGCCACAGTTGAGCCATTTATTCCAGCTACAAAACCTGGAAGAGCTTGGAGAGGGAGATCCTGAGAGTAGTGGTAGTGAAGGAAGGCTTCCAGAAAGGATGGGTAGGGAAGCAAAAGAGAACCTGGATTGCAGGGAAATAAGGGACAAACATCAAGAACCAAGAATGTGCCTTCCCACAGAGGCCCGGATACCAAGCACAATAACACCCACTTGATCTGGTAGACAGTAGGAAGAATGAGTCCCCAGGACAGGCAGGTGCACCCGCACAGACACAACCTTTCCATTCACAGGGTACAGATCCTTTCAACAACAGTGTGAGGTAGGCAACCAGAAAAACATAAACATATCCATTTTACAACAAGGAAATGTAGACTCAGAGTTTGAGTGACTGGGTAAGAATGGTGTTTTCAAAACATCAGCCCAGTGATAGCATGCAGTGTGAATTACAGTGTGGGAGAGAGACTTCCAGGAGGTCCCTTAAAGACTGGTACCTTCCTGTAAATGGGAGGTAATATCAGTTCATGGCATGGCAAAGGCCTTGGGAAACACAGCAGAGAGAGGAGCTAAGAGCCACCTTGCTGCTATGTATCCCTCCACTTGTGTTTGGTGCCTGAGTACCAATGTTTAACACAGTAGGTTAAAGATGGTGCAGCTCTGTTTGCATTAAGATCTGAGGAGGCTGCAGAACAGAGAGGATGGATACACTGAGCAGATGGGCCTGAGAACTTGGTCTTCCAGCAAGGGGAGCCCTCCTACATACACTGATTTTGAGGATGGAGGAAGCTTTTGTCCAAGTGCAGGGAGCTCTGTGACTGAAACACACTGGCTCCTCCCCTTTTCGCACCGCTCATTTTACTAGGAATTTGAAACAAATAGAGATGCTCTGATTTCACTACCTACATAAGACAGCCAGTCCACAAAAAGAAGGAGTTCTCCCAAAACCCTGACCTGGAAGCGCTTCCTCCATGCAAACCTTGCCCATTTCAGTGCTATCTGGAGGGGCTGGATCAAGCTGCCTAATTTTAGAGCTTTCAACTGACAAGTCCAATCAGTTAACAGAACTGAACCTGCCACCTCCAACTTAGCTGTTAGTGGGGAAGCATTTGGAATTCACTCACAGTCTTAAATTTGCTACTTACTCAGAGCTGAGGAAGACAAGGAGCTCTATTCATAGGTCCTTCCTCAAACGCCCCAAGATTTGACATCTTTGGAGCAGGAAAACAAATTGATGTTTGCCTGAACCTCTTAACACTGGCTGCCCCTATATGGGTTTTCCCTTCTGTAGCCATGCAAGGGAAAGGACTGCGAATGATCTTCCAAAAGCCCAGCAGATTAATCAGTCCACCCTTGTGACCAATAGGTGAGGCTGCTCTGGGTTCCATTCTGGGAAATACCATCATGGCACCAGAGAGTCTATATTTTTCAAGCATCTTATTCAGTGACAGATGGCTGCATCCATCAAACACCTTTATCCAGGCAGTCCAATAAATGATCAGCAAGCTCTGTCCTGTGACATTTATAGCTCTGGGAAAGTGCAGAAACCAAGACAAATATTTTAATATTCTTTACCTTGTTAAACAGCCTAACAGGCCAGGTGATTACACAGCGTACCTTTACAAGGCAAAAATGGCATAAAGGTTTGATTTTGATTTTAGGAGAGATGCTTTTATAACGCAGGTGCCTGCAGTAAGGCTTAAAGTCTATGCCTTTGAGGAGGAACCAAGGGCTGATACTCATTCTCTCTTCTCCACAGGTCATGAGATTTAATGATTAAGCTTTTCACAATATCTTGGACTAAGTTGACCTTTGTCATCCAGAGACTGCAGCTAAACTACCTGCTGGTACCAGAAAACGTGTCCTCTCCACATTGGGTCAGAAGTTCATAGATCAATACCACTTCCATTTACCCACAACTCTCAGGTCACTTTCTGTCCTAAGAAGATGAGAAATAGGTACACATGTTCAGCCCAAAATGCAGTTAAGTGATGTCATGGGTAAAGAAATCAGAAATCTACATTTTTGGCTTGTATGACTTTTTAAAACAATTTTTGTTTCAACATTTGTTTTGCTAATTTGCTCCCAATTACCCCAGTTGCATTTCCAAGCCCACTCCCCTTTATTGTCCTGCTCTAAGGATATTTCAGTAAACTGAGCTGTGGTCCACACTGACGCCGGTTTGCTGGTTTCCTGTCCTTCTTCCCTTCCTGCTCCTTTCCTACTGCTCAGGAGACTGTCACTGTGGTTGGAATTGCTCCCTACTGGACGTGTGTTCCAGAAGGGGTGGCACCAGGACCCAAGCGGCCTCCCCTAGAATGGGGAGATTCCTTAGATGCTCAGTGCTAAGAGCAGATAGGAGGGCTGGTCCTGCTTCCAACTTCCCTACACACAGTGGGTTCCCAGAGAGAGTGGGGACATAGCTGTTAGGAGGTGCTGTTATTGCTTCTTGGGTTCAAAGTATTTCGCCACCCCACTGTATCTAACTTTCCTCCTTTTGTCTCTTTCTTTCCAAGCAAACATCTGTCAGTGTCAAGGTGTCTCGCCTCCTCCAGGAAGCATCCCTCACTATGCTTGCTAGAAGTAATCACCCCTTGAACAATAACATCCAGTCCAACCCAGAAGCATCTACCCCTCAAGACAACACCAGTATCTGATTTTGTTTTCTAAATTTTTTACAGACACAAACAATAAAAGTTAGAATAAAAGAAATACAATTTTTAAAGAAAGAACAGGAGCAACCTGAAGTCCAAACTATGGTGCTTTCAAGTGAAAATACAGCACTAGAAATGGCCAAGAGTCGTGGAAGGACTTCAGGGATCATGTAGTGCTGAGTCTATTGATAAATAAGTTCTCAAACAATCCATCTCTAACAAGCCCTCCAAACAGGTCCTACAAGAAACCATGTAGAGGCAGGAAATACAGTTCTTCTCTCCAATTTATTTTTGGAATGCCTCTGAAAGTCAAACATAATTCCTTAGTTGGACCTGCAGT
The DNA here is from genome assembly GCA_004027595.1 of Dinomys branickii. Taxonomy (NCBI): domain Eukaryota; kingdom Metazoa; phylum Chordata; class Mammalia; order Rodentia; family Dinomyidae; genus Dinomys; species Dinomys branickii. The sequence goes on along the minus strand of PVLD010008280.1, from coordinate 61,800 downwards.
CTATTTCTTTATGTGACATGTGGAATGATACTATTAACATGAACTTTTCCATTCATTATTTCATATCATCCATTCACATACAACCTTGGTATGTTATCATGTTCTACCTGATCCATCCATCTAGCTAGCTAGCTATCATCTATCTATCATAAGCATTCAACCAGATGAATAGAGTTTCAACAAGGCAAGTCCTCTTTATTTCATTCATTCACTCAACCCTCTGTTTAGAGAATATTCAACACACCAGGGGTTATTTCTGAGGCCACATGTACAGCTGGGGACAACACAAGCAAAATACTTCATCTCAAGGAGCCTCTGCTCTAACATGGGAGGCAGGCTAAGAAGAAGTAATAAACATATACACAAGATGAGGTGGTAATACTTGCTTTGAAGAAAATAAAGTTGTATCAAAGCATAGACAGGGAACAAGGGTCTGAGGAGGTGACATGTAGGCAGCTCTCAGTGGAGAGCAGAGAGATGTTAATATCTGCACAGAGAAGCTCCCAGGGCAAGAAACACCTCCTCCAGGAAAGAGGCACAGGTTTATCTTGTGCATTAAGTGAACAAAACCAAGGTCATAGCTGTTGGATAGCAGTGAGCAAAGGAGGGAAAGGAGAAATGAGGTCGGGATGCGACAGGGCTTGATAGAGGGCAGCCTGTGGATCATGGTGAGTATGTTGGCTGTGTTCTCGGCTGGATAGGAAGATGCTGAAGGGTTTTGAGGAAAGCCATGGCCTGATGTTAGTTTTTTTAGTGTTCACACTGGCTGCTGCAGAGAACAGAACAGATTGTGCAGGGCCAGGAGTTGAAGCTGGGAGCCCCAGCAAGAGTCCCTCTTGCTGCTTCCTGCTGCTTCCTATGTGTTGTCTTCGCAGCTCGATGGCAATCTGTTCCAGGGCAGATTGTTCTCATCTATCTGCAAACCCCACCACTGAGTTCCAAGGAACCTTCTAAAGCCTGAAACATCTCCTGTATTCCCCCCACTGTGTCCTCCCTTCCTTTGTGCCTGATCAAAAATATCCACCCCCATCACTTTGCTGGCTCCTTGCCCTTCCCCAAACATTTAGTCTGTTTGCTCTATGGTCAAATCCTGTTCAGATGGTGCTAGCAGACTGGTTAAATAATCTTGCGCACTGGTTCTCACTAAGATGTAAGTGGAAGGTGTAAGCTCAATGCTGGTCTGAGAGCATTTCTTCCATGCCTTTTCCAAAAGAATGGATCTCTAGCAATATTTCAGAAACCACAACAGACGGTGCACAAACTATTGGCAGGATGTTAGGCCCTTCATAAAATTGCAGGAGAAAAATGAGACTAGAGATTTCAACTTTGCCATTATTTCAAATTCTTCCAGTGCCTGGGATGGCAAAGCCCTAAGAAACTGTCTGTCTCATTACAGCAGCTCATTTTACAGGTGAGAGAACTGAGACCCCCACATTAGAAGACATTGGCAGAAAAACCATTGACTTGGATCATCTTAAAGTGTGAAGACTGTAAAATACTTTGGGAATAGCTGGAATGGTATTGGTAATTTTCATTACCATTTTAGGAGCCTCTTCCCCAACTTTCCCAACCTCTTCCTATTTGTGGAATCCATATCCTATAACTCAGAATTAAGATGGCTCCTAGGGTCAGGTCCCTGAAGCCTGAGAAAATGCAACCCTAAGGATTTACAGTTTGAATCCTATCCAGCCCAGAAAGGAGGGGGGTGGTCTGGAATAGGAAAACATCACTAGTGCTGAGCACTGATCCCTAACTCCAATCACTGACAAGGTTATCCACACTGTATTACCTGGAGACATTTAAGAAAACACACACTTACTCGCAAAAACAGTTGAAAGAAGGGATGTTTCATTACTTGCTCAAGGACAGTTTGGGTGCTGGATTTTCAGAGGACCTCTGTCACCTCCCAGAATCTTGTCCCTGCAGAGCACTCAGAAGAAGAAGGTAGATAGGATCCTGTATTGTGCAGCCTGAAGAACGGTGGCACTAATGAAGCAGCAGATTAAATATTTTTGTGATTCCATAAGCAGAAAACAAACTGCTTGATGAATGACAGGCACTGCACAGATGCCACCTATTAAATAATTAAAATAAAGTAGAAATTAAAAATAAACAGTGGGAAGTGATTTGAAACACACAGAACCAAAGGAAGCAGAAAGAGTAACTTGGGAATGACGAAGTAAGTAAAATTAGATTTGAGTCATTTCTAAATTCAATTGTGTCTGGATTAACGGGCTATCTTTCTCCCATTGTAGGTATGAAATAAACAATATCTGAAGCTGAGAAACGCCACAAGCAAATGCAATCCTAATGCAGAAGCTACACTGTAAATTCAGATGGGCAGGTAACTACCAAGAATTTGCAGATAAAGACAAGATAGACAGGTACAAAGTGAAGTACAATGGAAGGAAAATGAAAATAGAATTTGTAGTGGTCAGTGTATGCTGGGTAACAATCATACAACCTTAGTAACCCAGAACAATAAATATATATTTCTTTCATACTTGTGGATCAGTTATGAATTTATAGGTCTATACTCAAATAAGTTAGGCAGCTTTGCTTCAAGCTGCAGATCAGACCATGCCTGGTATATCTCACCTGAAGTTTGAGTTCTGGTCTGTTGAATGTGTGTTAAATCTGGGACCAAAACTAAAATGGCAGCAGCAATCCAAGGGAAGCTTGCTTCATGGTAATGGCAGAAACTTCAAGAAAGTGAATGGAAACACACAGTCTCTCCACTGCCACTTCTACCTGCACTTTACCAGCAAGGTCACTCTCAAGGCGATGGGAGAATATATTCCCCCCACTCTGCCAGCTGGTGCCACACCCGAGCAGAGCTTAGATATGTCATTCTGGTGTGGATAAACTACAGAACTGCAAACAACGACTATCTCCCACAGGTTTTATTTATTTATTTATTTTTGCGGTACTGGGGATCGAACTCAGGACCCTGCGCTTGCTAGGCAAGCGCTTATTCCACTGAGCTATATCTCCAGCCCCTTACAGGTTTTATTTAACACAGTACTTTCCAAGAAAATTGCTACTGGAGTCCTTCAAAATAAAGATCTAGACTACAGTGAGGCAAGCAAAGGCCCTCAGGTCACAGGTATCCCACCACCTTACTTTGTATGTCCTGCAAACTAAAAATGGGTTTTATACTTTTAAAGTATGGAGTGGGTGGAGCCCGATAAGAATGAAATTGTGCAACACATGAAAATTACCTGAAATTCCAACACCAGTGTCTATAAAGTAATTTTATTGTACCATAACCAGTCATTCGTTTTTATATCACCTAAGCTACTTTTGCACTTTAATGATCTACAACATTCATATGACCTCCAAAGGCCAGTATGTTACCTATCTGAAATTTTAAAAAACGTTTGTTGACATTTGGTCTACACCACTGCTGTCCGATAGTCAAATGATATGCAACACATATATAATTTAAAATTTCCCAGTAGTCACATTTAAAAGGTCAAATGAAACAATAAAAATAATTGCAATAAAATTACTATTCAGCCAAATGTAACCAAAGTAGCACATTTCAAAAAAAATATATCACTGAGATATTTTACATTCTTTTTTGAATGTAAGTCTTTAAAATCTGGAGTATATTTTATACTTCTAGCACATCTCACTTCAAGACTAATCACATTTTAAGTGCTCAATAGCCATATGTGACTGGTAAGACCATATTGGAAAATACAAATGTAGGACATATTTATCCTCTCTTTGAGAAACCTAATCCTGGATTTGTTTTTTTTTTTTAAACCTCTTCTGAAGCTAACTTATTTCAAATTATCTCTCAGTTTGAATAGCTATAGAATATATATATATCCACAGCCAACGTTATGTTTTCTTGTGCCTTGAGAAGAGCCCTACTCAGAGCAGATGCTCCAAAATATTTGTTGAATAAATAAATGCATGGATGAGTTGTGCCCTTATTCATGCCATGTTTCTGAAGTCGTTCTTTCTGTCTTCCCTGTAACTGATGCCTGTCCCTCCAGTTAAACAGTCTGCTCCTTAAGTATAAGGACAAGCGTCTCCTGTGGGGCCACCCTCCTGCAGACAGAACCGTAAACTGGGAAATGCTTTTAACAACTACAGGAAGGCACTGACAATCAAAAATAAGAAGAAACATGAGAGAAGACAGCAGTGCAAAGAAAGTAATGGCACTGGGTGATTTCCCACTTTTACATGTTTTTTACCTAAAGGCAGGCTCTTGCTAGCCACAAAATGTTGCAGCTAAAACCTCATAGGAATTTTAGTCTCACTAACTTGAGGAACCTAAGGACAAATTCCAAGGTGCCCACACCAGCCAGGAAGAGGAGCAAGGGCTGATGCCAAAGGAAATGGGTCAAGAATGAGGAGCCCTATATTCTGCATATAAAATCTCCATAGACCTCCAGTTGTTAACTTTGAACTGTGTGGGACAGGCCTGCACAAATCCAGCTGAGGCTAAAAGAGAATTCTGCTGCTGCCCTGCAAGATGAGATGGAGTTTAGGATTTTAGTCTAGCAGTTAAACATCTTACTCTAAAAAATACATATATATTTAAAAAGTAACTTTCCTGAGAAATGTAAAAGAATAATCTACCCCAAAGTGTGTAGAACATCCAAGATACTATCTAAAATGATTAAACATATTTAAAAGCAGCAAAATAGAGGCTGACCCTGAAATAACACAGAGGTTAACACTGAGAAAAAAAATTATTTTGAATCAGCTGTTATAAATGTTTTTAAAATGCTTGAGGACATAAAAGAAAATCTTTAACAAGTAAATAAAAACATAGAAACTCTCCACAGAGAAAAGAAAACCCTAAAAAAAGAATTAAATGGAATCAAAAGTTAAAATTACCTGAAATAAATACATACTCCTTGACTTAGGGTGGGGTTATATGTTAGTACACCCGTTGCAAATTGAAAATATGAGCTGAAAATGCATGTAGCATACACAGCCTGCCCAGCTTCACAATCTGTAGCACAATGTAGCGCAGGGCAGTGGTCATCTCTCCTGGTCACATGGCTGACTGAGTTCTGTTGCTAGCTGCTGCAGCTGCTGCTACTGCCCAGTATCACCAGAGAGAACGGGACCATGTGTCACAGCCGGGGAAAAAGGCAAAAGGCACAATGTGAAGCCCAGTTGCTGCCGAATGACTACATATGCCTCTCACACTCATAAATTCAAAAGGAAAAAATCAGAAGTCTAATGGTAAGTTGGGGACTGTCTGCAGTCACTGAGTGGAGATAATATAGTGGCCTGAATAGAAAACCCTATCGAACCTGCCAGAAAAACTCACTAAAATGATCTACTGCAATGTTTTTCAAAGTCAATTATATTTTAATTACTACTAATATGTAATCAGAAATCTAAATTTTTAAAAATATACACAATTTATAATAGCCACCAAAACTACAAAACACTAAGAGAGAAATCTGATAAAACATGTGCCCTCTGTAGTAACATGCAGCTTCACCAAAGTGTCAAACCCGCACATGGCTTTACATTAGTCTGACAGCTCCAGGGGCAAATGGAGCCAATTATCATGGGCTAAAACTCTGAGACAAAATAAACATCTCTTTCTTTAAGTTGATTATCTCAGGTATTTTGTTTCAGTCATGGAAAGTTGACCAATATACCTCATAATAAATCTTAAAATCTTTTAGTGAGCAATGGGCTACATTGTTTTAGAGCTTTGGCAAAGCAGCACATTATTGCAGACTGCCAACGGCAGAGAAAAGCTGCTGCCTCTTGATGCCCAGGAAGCAAAAAGACCAATAGGAAGAGACTAGAATGGCAGAGTCCCGGGAACAGCCCCAATTACCTAAAACCTCCTGCGAGGCCTGCCTTTTAAAGGCATCTATGACCTTCCAATGGCACCAAGCTGAAGTTAAAGCCTTTAATTCAAAGGGCTTTAGGGTCATTCCAGACCCCACACCATAACACAAGGCTACAATAATCAAGGGGGTATGGTCTTAGCAGCAAAACAAACAGGCACACAGAACAGGATGAGAATCCACAAATAGATCTACACGTGGATTTCCAATTGATTTCTGACAAAAATTTTAAAGTTATTCAGTGGAGAAAGAATAGTATTTCCAACAAATGACACTGGAAAATTAGACATCCATATGCATTAATTAATTAAATAATCTAAATCTCTCAACCACATAGATTAAAATCATATGGATTATATCCCCTATTAAAAGTGGGGCATAGGAATAAGTTTAAAATCTAAACTTACAGTATTTTGAGGGAAAAAAATCAGAGGAAACAGCTGATTGTCCTCTGATTTCTTCTTCCAGCCAGCTCCACATTTGGCACAGTTGAAAAACACAAAGTGTGGGAAAGGCAGGGTATGAGATGAACTGCATGGGGAAGTGGAAACGTGGACGGGAATGTACAGGGTGCTGGGGTCAGGGTGATTTTGAAGAACAAAGCAGCCGGTATGGAAAAGGCTACAGTCTACTCCCAGGGTTTGGAGATGAGCATATGCAAGGTTACTATGGGTGAAAGAAGACCTGAGCGCCACTGCCTCCGCTGTTATGACCTCATCCGTATCTTCTTCCACTCACCTTCCACGTGAACCTGAGTATGGCTTTACATCAGACTGACAGCTCCAAGGGCAAAAATGTGTCTTAAGCTGTGGGCGTAAAGTCAGATGTGGACTCTAAAGTCATCTGGTCAGCTTTACTTGAGCGAAGTGAAACCTTCACCCATACAAATGAGTCCTGCAGTGAATCCTCTATTCCCAAAGGAACCCTAACTTTATAACACATCTGGAAAGAGCCAGTCATTTTTTTAAAAGTGCCTCCCTATGCTCAGGGTCCTGGCTTCCTCAAAACCTTTCTGGGCAGCTTTTTAAATGATAGCTTCCCAGCTTTCTCCTATAGTAATTCAGATTGCCTAGGCATAGGATGAGTTCTTCGAAAATATGTATTTGTAGCTCCACACCAGAAAAACTAAATCAGTATTACCTAGGGAGGGGTGTGGGGACTCGGGTCTTTCTTTAAAATTCCCAAACACTTCTGCATAGTGTCACTGAAAAGTATTGGAGCATTCTGCTTTCCAACCCAAATCTCCATCTGCTACTTGTCTGCCGCCCTCTATCCTGCCCCTCTGCAGCAACCAGAGGATCCAGGAATCCTCCTGAAGGCACCTGCTCAGTATTTGAAGAGTAAAACCCATTATCTTCCCCTAAGTCATTTCTTTTCAACACTAAAAAGAACACACAACAAGAAAAGGGAATGATTTGCCTGCTAGGAGCCTCCAGAAATTAGTCTCAAAATAGTATTTGCTTCAGGGACTTCTTTGTTATTATTCAGAAACAAAGTGTTGAAAGTATAGGAAAAATTCAAACTGATTTGTTTCACCCATGTATCCATGTGTTGGAAATGCAGAAGGATGTCTTCTGGCAGAGTCAGTTTTGTTTTGGCAAGTGACCCAGCAGAAAATCAAAGAGGGAAGTGGTTCTGGGGCTCCATGACTTGCTCCCGAGTGAGGCTCTCCTTTGATGGGTGCTGGCCTCTGGGTCTTCTTTGAGGGTTCTGTCCTTCAACAGGCAGCCTCCCTGCAGAGCTGCTGTGCTACAAGGCAAGACATCCACTTTCACTAGGTCTTGGCTCTGGATCTGGGAGAGGGGATGCCCCAGAACTTGGAGTAGGAAGCTGAGAAGGAGAGGCCCCTGAGTATGACTCTCATTCATCAGTCGGAGACCTGGCCTGTGAAAACTAACTACTACAGGGAAGGGAACTCTTGAATGGTGTGGTCACCTGGGGCAGCAGCAGAAATCACAATGGTACTGTGTGAAAAGCAGACCTTGTGCCTTATACTAGATTTGTCTTTCCATTGGTCCAAGATCAGCCCAATCATTTCAAGTGCACCAAGGTAGACAGATTTCCCCAGTAGACCTTCCTGTGTGTGCTGACCACATTTCCTTAGGACAAATTTGATGCTTAGCAGGGCTTAGTACCAAATGTTGGAGAAATAAAGAAGGATATCAAAGTAAACCATCAAACATAAACCATGTTTATTTATTCTAGGTGAAGATGATACAAGACTGCTGGGCCTCAAAGCCATGTCAGAGCTCACGCTCCAGCCCTCTAGTTTCTCTGGAGCCTCTTTCCAAAAGATGAGGCCACTATGTAGTGAAGCACAGCAAGATTCAAGAGCTCCATGTCTTCAGTGCAGCTCAGGGCCTGTTCTAATAGCACTGCCCTTCCTGTGGTTAGTATGGCTTAGATTCTCAGAACTACCAGAATCATAACCTAAATGGAGGAGCACTATAAAGGAGACAGCCTAGTACCTTCAGCTGCCATCAGAAAAATCTTATCCAAGACTTCTAGACTGATGGGCCTCACACTGAGACTCAGACATACAAAGGCCTCCCTCCTTCTGGAGTCAAGGGCAAGAGACACAGGATGCATATTGAAGAAAGGGCATTCCCTCTGTAAGCGGCAAGGAACATAAGAACTTGAACCTCAGCAAGATTTGACAAGAGAGACTAGGCTGAGAAGGAAGGGTACCAGCTTAAGAAACCAGAAAAAAAGAGAGGCATAAAACTGTCAAGGACATGAGGTCATGAGTTTGATTTCCCATACAAAAAAGAAAACTTTCCAGGAAGTAACTCAGTCGCTTCACATCCCACCCAACTCAGGGAAATTAAAGCTGGGAGCATATTACGGCTTCTTATAGGCATGCACCCACTCCGGTGCCTGTTAACTTTACCTATCTGATCCTTGCAGCTTCAGAGTGAAAAATCTCAGATACAACCAAGAGAAGGAGGTGAGAGAAGAAGGAGGAAGCTGACGTGAGACCCAGATGCAGGGACCGGGCCAAAGCAGCTAGAGCATGTCAGAGGGAGCAGACCTAGCCTGAGGGTGCAGCAGGAGGCCACAGACAGTCCCACAGGCTTCTTGCTGGCCACCGTGGCGACCTCATGCAAATTAGCAAAGAAACAAAATCAGCCTGGCTTTCCCAAGACCCTTTATGGCCATCTGCTGGAAATTCTTATAATGGTGATACAAACTTAGGGCCACTGTGATGTGACTGTGACTTTCTCCCTGGGGTTGCACAGGCACATCACACAAGCAAGAGTGGAGGCTTGCTGGGGTCTGGGGCAGTTTCAGTCAAACACACGTCCATTATTAACTGGGGGAGCAGCACCCAGAGCCGGGAGACTCAGACTCCCCGGTCCTTGAGCTGGTGAGGAAAGCTTGGCACACAAGGACGGAGAGGAAACGGTATTGGGATGGTGACCTGCAACCTAGAATTCTGAAGTCTTCATCCCTGCTCGCCCTGGACTCCCCTCCCAGCCTGGCCTGCCACTGCAGATCTGCATCCATGGCTGATGCTGAGCTTCACAGCAAAGCAGAGAAAGGCTTCAGATTCAGGGTAGGGAGCAGACTCCTGGTTTGAAGATGGTCACATTACACTGAGGCAATACACTGAGGCAAAGGACCTTGTCTTCCCACTGATAAGGAGCCAGGATAACCTCAGAGCTCTTAGCTCCCAACCAAGGCTTACCCCTAAAAACGGCAATAGGGGGTGGGGTACACCAGGCATCTTTGCTCCAGCAGAGCTGTCAGGTGTGTTCCAAGTTCGCAGGACCCATGAGCAGGACCCAACATCCATGGGTGGCTACTCACACACACACACAATCACACCCAGCCACCCACACACAAAACCACATGTGGGCACACGCACTTGCCAGCCTATACACACATATAAAATACACACAGGCAGGAACTGAGAAGCCAGACCCAAAGAGCAAACAAACACACACAAATACACACCACACATGATTGCACAGGCTGGTTAAAATAGTAACACCTCCTATTTATCGAGTTTCTTCAATGTGCAGTCTCCGTACTGGGTAATTTGTATTCATTATCTCATTATTCTCCCGACAAGCGCACTTGTTAGCCTCACTTCACAGATAGGAAACCTGGGATGGAAGAGAAAAGTAACACACCAACAACCTTACTCCTGATGTTCAGCCTGCTCCCAAAGTCCGTGTTCTCCCAATTGCACCAGGACGTCTCATGAATGGATGTTTCCATGAGGACACTGTGTTATGTTAGTACCAATAACAATAGGCTAGAAATCGGAAATAATGGCGATGAGGATGATGGTGGTGGTGGTGGTAGCTGACCTTTTAAGGAACTGTTCTGAGCCACTTATTATTCTAAGACCGCGGGAATTAAACCATCTATCGCATCCTCACCATAACATCGTGAATTAACTCCTCTTTTATAGAGAAGAAAACAGTCACATGAGAAGCTAGGTCAGTCTCCCGAGGCCCACACCTGGTCGGTGGAAAGTGCCTGCGTGGGTGCTCCGTCCTACACTCTCGAGCGGATCCACATGGGAAGGGAGTTGCGGTCACCCACCTGGGCTCTAGATTGTGCCCTGACCCCTTCTATCCTCCCATGTGGGGGTGGGGTGGGGCGGGGCGGGGTGGCCTCACAGCTCCTTGGCCCCTGCTCACCTTGCTGAACTTGCAGCAACAACTGACCAATTCAGAGGCAGAGCCGCAAGTCTTCTGGGAAGGGAGCAGGGAAGATGGACAGCAGCCCTGGTCTGGGCAGCTCGGTGTCCCCAGGGAAGGGAGGGGAATCAGCGGTGTCTGTGTAACACCGGAGAGCTTTGGCTCCCCAGAGCACAGAGAACAAGGCCGCGTTCCAGGCCGCTGAGCTCCAGGTCTAGGGAAAACCGGGCTGCTCACGGGGCTGTCCCTGGCACTGCACACACGGAGCAGCTGGACCCTCCTCCCCACCCCATCCTTGCATCTGGCCTCCCACGCTTTTTGTCTTCGCGCCCGCCCCTTCCCTCCGGAGATGGGCCCTCTCCTAGCCCCTCTCTTTCAGCAGATCAATCCATTTTGTATGAGCAGAAGAGTGAGGAAGAGATCAAGCTACAGAGACTGAATGCACGGCCCCCGATAAGAGAAGCAAGAAGAGCCGTCTGTAGCGCCGGGGGCTGAGGAGGGGATAATAGCCCAGCCCCTCCGCTCTGTTCGGCCACACAATGGGCCGCATTCAGCAAGCACCCTCCTGGTCTCTAATCTAGCGGGAAGGGCACATGTGCGGTCTATTAGCATTTATTTTCCTTTTCTGCATTGTACTGATAACCCAGTTTCTGACCCAACCTCTCGCTTTTCTTTTCACTCCACATTATAATTCTGCTTTCTTAAAATCCTATTCAGCTATATTAAAAAAAAAAAAAAAACTCAAACTCTCTCTACCTTTTCAAAGCACATCAGTAATTTTTTTTCCCAACTGAACCAAGGTGACTTCTACAAAGAATTCACCACTCTGGATCGTAATGATGGTTCAAGAGCTGAGGGACAGGTAGCATTCCTCAGGCTGTATTTATAAATCCGCTAATAGAAATCAGCATACAGGTTGAGCCTCGGCAGCGAAACACACAGCTGTCACAAAACCCAGGCGCCTAAGTAAATGCTCCCAATCAGCGTTGCTTCCCAAAGAACCTGGAATTGAGCACATCCTGGAGCAGCTCAGGCTGTGCCACCCTGTGATCGCCCGGTGCTCAGGGCTGCTACTCACCCCGTCGTCTGTTTGTAACAGAATTTACCCAAGGGAAAATGAGGAGTTTAATCAATAGTTAATGATTCTGAAAGCAGACATTTCATGAAACCCTCTTAAACGCTTCTTCTGAGAAATCTAGCAAATTACTCCTAATCATAGGAAGTGGCATCCTCCGCAGGCATTGCCTGTTGCTGTGAGCCTCCCAGACAGGAGTTAAAAGTATCGATCACTGAAATTTTCTAAAACAACACTCAGGTAAATGAGAAGGCAGCGAGATTCAAGACCTGCAGCAGGTGGAGGCTGCCCTGCCAGCCCCAGCTTCATGCTACGCATGTCTTGGTTTTTGTGTTGTCTGTTTGTATTCCTCCTATGACTTAAAAATCACCTACATATATAACAAAATGAATAGGCATTTCTAACCCAAGGAAAATCTCCCAGGCTCCACAGCCATGCAGCACGGTTGTGTAAACATTAAGAGAAATTCTGATTCACAACTTCATCTTCAAGCGTAATCTCACAGAAGTTTGACCTCCTGCCACCCTTGAGAAATACAAAAGTCTCCAGGAAATTGGTCATATAGATGTGAGAGAACAAGAATGTGGGTTGAGTGACACCCAATTCCCACAAGGCAGGCTTGTTCATTTCCTGGAAGGGTCCTAGCTTCTAAGCACAAATGTGCGAGTGGGGGAAGACCCATATGCCTAGAAAAGTGGAGACTAAAATGTTCTCGTTCTAGGTGGTTCTCTGGTTTTGACTCCTTCCCAGGCAGGTGACCCTGAAGGAGGACCTCAATGCTGAGCTGTTTCTCTAGGAGTGGAAGCTGTAATTGGTTAACATTAGACATTCACCTTCTCTTCAACAAAAGTGTTTGGAAATGCCTGGCATACAGAGAACTCACAGACTCTGGGGTATGATATGACATGGCAAGGCCAAATGAGGACCAGGTACTGGCCCACAGATCTCCACGTGTCCATTTAGAGCTGGTGGTAAATGAAGCCCCTGAACACTCCTAAAACTGTTTTGTAAAAGTGAAGACTGGGCAGGGTCTCGGCTCAGAGGCCCACAGAAGCTGGGCAGGGTATGCAAATGAGTGAAATAGGCTGAGGAAGAACATTCACTGGCCAGCAGAAGAGCAAGCCCCTGGCCCAAGGCAGATGCATCAATATGCTGTTGGATGAGAATAAAGTCCTGTGCTGCCAGATACCCAGACTTTCAGGAGATACAGAAAATCTATTTTGCTTAATACTATCAAATTATTCAAAAATGTAAATGCTGAAAGGTCAGATAAGGACCTCAGGTTATCAGTAGGGAAACTTGGTCTGAAGAACATTAAATTCCTGATCTTTATCATCAGCAGGCATCTCTCCAGTACCTGTTTGAACCATGAACTTGTTTCTTTAGTGAAATTAAGTAAATAATTCCGCCTCTGTGGAGTATGTGCCTCCTGTGTAGGAGATCATAACATTAGAGCTTTAAAGTCAAGGTCCTTGCTCTCATGCAGCCCACACTCTAGTGCGGAGGGAGAAAAACATACAATAAATTTCTATATGTGATAGTTTATATCTAGATGTCCCCCCAAAGCCTCATGCACCCATAGATGAGGGTTTGATTGGATTATGAGGGGCTCTAGCTGACTGTGTGTTAGGGGTGGGGTCTGGTTGGAAGAGGTGGCCTACTGGGAGGTGACCTGGTGAATAGTCTGTCTCCCCTTCCTAACTCCTCCCTCCTTGCTCTGCTTCCTGACCACCATGATGTTAGCAGCTTTCTCCCCACTTCCTTCTGCCATGCCATTTTCTGCCTTGAAACCAGCCAACCATGGACTATAACCATCAGCCAAAATAAATCTCTCCTTCTTTAAGTGGTGGGTGACAGGTAAGGTATCCCAGCAATGAGGAAGGAATAGGACACCATACATGTATGCACACTGCTCTACTTTGGATTTGGAATGGCCTCCACATGTCCATGTGTTAATGGCTTGTTCTCCAAACTGACGCTACTGGAAGGTTGTGTATCCTGCAGAAGGGAAGCCTGGAGAGACTACTTCAGGTCATTGGAATAAGCCCTTAATGGGGACAGTGGGACTCCAATTTTTGCCCTACCACATTCTTTGGCTCTTCTGTGCTGCCTCATCGCAGGTGCAAAACAACAGGCCCAGTGACCACATGCTGTGGTCTCCCAAACTGATGAGCCCAAATCAACATTTTTCTCTTCACAATTTAATTGCCTGAGGTGTGTCTTATAACAACAGAAAGTAGACTAACACACATACACACACGCACATGCACATGCACACCCATATCCATGCACACACCTGAATTTGTATCTCAGATGGATGGAGGAATTTGAGATAGGTAAGGCCAAATCCAACCAGATTGGCAAATTGAATAGGGATGGAAAAAGAGAGCAGAGATATTCACAAGGGTTCTTAGTTGTGGTTTACGATGGGTGACTGATTTATTTCACTTAAGATTAAGGTCTCAAGGTGCATCCTTTTTCCTAAAAATATCTTGTTCATCCTTCCTTATCACAGAGTAGGGCCCTATTGTGTATAAATACCACATTTTTATCCATTCATCTGTTGATGGGCATATGGGCTGTTTCCAAGATTTAGCTATTATGAATTGTGCTTCTATAAAGATGGGTGTGCATTAATTACTGTAGTAATATGACTTTAACTCTTTTAGGAAGATACCTAGAAGAATAATTGGGTCTAATGTGATTTCTATTTTTAATTTTTGGGAAATCTCCATACCATAGTGGCTGTATCAATTTACACTTTCTCTTATATGAGAAACTCAAAGTGTAAACAAGTAGTAAAATAAGGGATAGATATTAGGAAGAACTTTCTCAAATAGGAATAGGAACAAGAAATGGGAAAGGAAGGGAAAAGGAATTTAAAGGAAAAAATTGAAAGAAAAATTGGAAATGGAGATTTTGCAAACAGGGACAGGAAGAAAGACTGGAGGGGGAGAGGAAGAGGCCAAAAAAGGTTTAAGATTATGTACATGTACAGATTCCCATGATGAATGCAGCATTATGTACTGCTAATATGTACTAATGAAAAGAAGAAACACAAAAGGAAGTTATCCTAAGAACTACTTTTTCTCACTTTATATGATTAATAAAGTTAGCCTTTCATTTTTAACAATAAAAGTAGGTATAAGGAGGTCTGTGTAAAAGTAGGTGAATAAGAAGGTTGAGGCATGTGAAAGTTTGGGAAAGAATAGAAATGTGTTGTGCATGAGATTTGTCATGATTTAGTTGTATACTAGCTATCCAAGTACCATCAACAAGTAGAATTCTGAAGACTATACATGTGAAAATAGAAACATACTGGATCTTTACTCAAGACTTACTAAAAATTCAGAAAAAAAGTAGAAAAAAAATCTACAACTGCTTATAATAACATCGAAAGTCAATATTTAGTGGCAAAACAGATGTAGGAGTCAAGGTTCATGGTCTATGTCAGCACTATCTCAATCAGATTAAACTAATAATTTCAGAACAATTATGATTTCTAACAAAGTAGAGGGAAATATGATAATCATTTTGCAGAACTGTTTAGACATCTTCCTAAAGAAAAGGTTTTTGTCCTTCATTAGAAATTGGATCTACAGTTAGTTTTCCTTCGCCAAACTCAGGCTAAACCTAGGTCACAGAAGGTACTTTGACCAGACATACATCCTCCTGAGTGCACCCTGTGAGAAGGGTCACATCTGTGAGTGTGAAAGCTGTACACTGACCTTTATTAATTACAATTATTATTACTATTCTATGAGAAGCATCCCATTTCTCTCTGGCATTGTAACCATGCCAATATACAGTGCTTCTTCCAATAGAGCTCAAGGGATTACCGTGAAGCCCTGCAATTGCTGTGACTTTTGACAAGGTGCACACTCACAAACTCCTCTAACTTCTGAGCCCTTTTGACCCACAAGGTAACTCGTCAGCTTCTAGTGGTTTTGCCAGACTCTGCAAAGGACCACACAGTTATGTCAGCGTCCTCTAAGGAGGAGTATGGCCCTAAATCCAAACAAAGACAAGATAAGCCTCCAAAAGAAATTAAATCCCATGCAGGAAAAGGTGTTTTTATATCAAATGGGCAGGGAATATTAGAATCTTTCAGATCAGTTGTCACGGAACATAGAAACAATAAAAATAAAAGATGGCCTAGAGTACTCTTTTATTTTATGTAACTGTCCTTCCTCTCTCCCCAGAGAGTGAGTCCAGCCTTAGCAGAAGAAGACAAAGATAATTCCTTGGTGCCTACTATGCTACTGTTGCTGAGACAAAATATCCAACACCCAAAATGAAGGAAGGAAAGGTTTATTTAGCTTACAGTTTATGGAGGTTTTAGTCCATATTTGGCTGGTTCTGAGGCAGAGTGGCACATGGCAGAGGGCAAACTGTTTAGGGCAGCAGAGCACAGCAAAAGCAGCCAGCAAAAGGGGGGAATGGCTGCAAGCAGCCTCCTTTTCTCTCCTACATTGTAAACAGCCTATCCCCACCCAGGGGGCGTGTACCTCTCACACAGTCTCCATGCCCTCCTCTTCTGCAGGCTCAGGATGTATACAAAGTAAGCACCCTGGCTTCCTGCTGAATCACTCAGTTAAACCTCCAGATTCCCCAAGTTGACACAATGTATCAACCATAACATTCCACCCCTTGTCAACTTGGGAATCAGACACATTTTTTTAAACCAGTTTTTAGATATAAAGACATGCTTATATTAGAACCATAACATTTTCCCCCATACAAATTGAAATTAAACACCTCTAACATTTAAAGGCACAAAATAAACATTACCATTCCAAAAGGCACCAACAGGGTAATATAGAGCACTGGGACAAAAGCAAGTCCAAAATCCAGCAGGGCTAACATTGTGTCCTGTAATTTTACATTTAGCATCTGAAGCAACTTGTGGCACATTGTAAGCTCCAAAGGGCTTGTGTGAATCCACCCCTATGGCACTTCTGGTGGTTGCAGCCTCCATAGCTTCTCTCTTAGTTCTGCTTTGCTTCCCAGTTGCAGCTTTTTTCAGATGATCCATGCTCTTGTATTTTTTAAATTTCTGAGGTCTCCAGGGCACCTTTTGCTTCACACTCACAGCCTCACATATTGCCCCCTCAGGGGCACACTGCCTGGCCTCCGAGGCCTTCTGAAATCTGGGTGGAAGCCTCTTTAACCTCAGAACTCTTGCATTTTTTTGCACCTAAAGCCAGCGCCATGTGGATGATGCCAAGCTCTGCTGCCACCTGGAGCAGCAGCCAAACTTTCCTCCCTCTTGGCCATGGTGGTCGAGTGCCTGGGTCGCTGGGCACACTGAATCCAATGCTGAGGAGCAAATTCTCTATGCCATCTCCATTCTGGAACCTGGGGCAGCCACCGCCGCCATTCTGGAACATGGCACTCTTTGGCTTCATTCTCAAGGCAAGGTCTTTCACCTTTGCAGTTTTGAGGCTGCAAAGGGTGGAGACTTGCTGCTTGTGATGCCCGCAGGCCATCTCTTTCATTTTCTTGCTCCTTTTCAGCAATAGAGATCTCCTCAGCCTTATCTTTGCAATCCACAGCTTTATTGGAGTTTCCTTTTTGGCCAAACTCACAACATTTTAAATCATTCTGCTGGGCTCTTTGCTCTTGATTGTCCATATAAATCTGGCTAAAAGCCCCCAACAGTAGCCATGCCACTGCCCCAACATTCGACTGCCTTGAAATTTCTTTTGCCAGATTAATCAGTTCGCTGCCGCCCTTAATCTCAGTCTTAGGCAAAGTCTCTGGACACGAGCAAAATGCAGACAAACTTTCTGCCAAGCCATAACATACATCATCTGGAGTCCAACAACCAGTGCAGTCCTTCCCATCAGAAACCTTCCAAATCCAGTCTTTACCAGCAGGATTTCTAATAGCCTTCTGGTCTTCCGAGCTCTGGCCATAATCTCCCATACAGAACAGCTGAAGGCATTCCAGTGCTTCCCTTTTAGGTGACATTTCTGAACCTTTCCAAACTCTTCCCACAAGCAATTTCCAAAGGTTCTTGAACCACATGGTCAGGTATAGTAACAGCAACGACCCCACTCCTGGTACCAAATTTTGTCTTGGTTATTTTTCTCTTGTTGCTGAGACAAAATATCCAACGCCCAAAATGATGGAAGGAAAGGTTTATTTAGCTTACAGTTTATGGAGGTTTTAGTCCATATTTGGCTGGTTCTGAGGCAGAGTGGCACATGGCAGAGGACAAACTGTTTAGGGCAGCAGAGCACAGCAAAAGCAACCAGCAAAAGGGGGGAATGGCTGCAAGCAGCCTCTTTTTCTCTCTTACATTGTAAACAGCCTACCCCCACCCAGGGGGCGTGTACCTCTCACACAGTCTCCATGCCCTCCTCTTCCGCAGGCTCAGGATGTATACAAAGTAAGCACTCTGGCTTCCTGCTGAATCACTCAGTTAAACCTCCAGATTCCCCAAGTTGACACAATGTATCAACCATAACAGCTACATAACTGGTTCAAGCCACTGATCAAAATCAGACAGAAATGTTTCCTACATAAATGTCCCATAGCCAAAAGTCAGGCTATTCAAATTAATATGCCTCCCAATATTGCTTTCCAAATGTTAGAGGCAATGACCTGAAAAAATGAAAACCTTCATTTAAGAGAACTTATATCTGTATCTACATAGAGAGATTTTTAGGTGTTAAGAGAACAAAACAACCGAGGGTTAGAGTCAAGTAACCTTTCTCTGTCCATATATGAGACTTGCTATTGGCCCAGTCAAGTCTCCTAAAGAGAAGAGCAATAACATATAGATGTCTGTTTAGAATGGAGTCACAAGGGAGTGTCATGCCCATCGTGACATTAGAAGACAGGTAAGCTAGATAAAATTACAGTTTTTAAGCCCGTCAGAGAGCTGAGGATGTCAATAAGCTTAAGTGAATTAAATTTCAGAAAGCAATGAGCCCTTTCTCAGAAAGTAGAGGTCCCAACTACTCATCTTTAATGGAATGGAGGGGGAGAAATTCAGCATGAAAAATTTCAAGAAGAAACCAGCCAAATAGTTTATAGACCTCTCAAAGCTATGTTTGAGCTGTTGAGACAGGAAGTCCATAATATCCTTTCTCTTGAACACCTTGGCATGATGCCCCAGTCTTTCCTTTTAATGTGTCCCAAGTGTATTCAAGGTTAAGGGCAAGGCAGAGAAAGAGATTTCCCCTCTGAAGATGAGGGGCCCACCCTAAAGGTAAGACAATGTAACTTACTGCAGGTCGTGAGGGACAGACAAAGAGAGCTGAAAAAATCACCCTGAGACACAATGGATTGTGTCCAGTGCACAGGATCAGCTGTCTGAAGGCTGGGACCAGGCAGGTAGGAGAGCCCAGAGGGTCCTTTCAAGGGGTTGAGGGTCTCCATATAGCAAACAGCTGTTGCTTGTCAAAGACCAGGAGTTGGGTAGCATGATGAAACAAATTTCTCAAGGACCAGAAAATCAAGAGCAAGAGTGGAAAAAATGCAGAATTCTTCACAGTGGCCCCCAGAGTTGGCAGGAGGGCTATAGAAAGGACAATCTCCCAAAGGACTATAACCTTTAAAAAGTCCTTCACAGAGCCTTGCCTCCTTTCAGATCTCAAGCTCTGATGAAAGGAAATTCTTAATCATACTCTGGAAACATGAATTCAACCTATGTCGAGCTGCAGCAGAGCCCAGGCACAGCTCAATTATATAATGGATTAACTCATCCTTTCACATTGCCAGCTTAATGGAAAAGGGGGTTTGCCCTTTTCTGGAGATAAAGTTTATTTATTTCTATCCCTTCAATCCTTTCATATGTACAAGGAGTGAACAAAACATACGGTGAATGTTTAAATATTTTAATCTTTCTAATAGTAGAAGACACATTGACATTAGTCCCCCTTAACATACTCACCCTCATTTCCAACACACTTATCCCATCATTTATGCCACTTTCTGAAGCAGTTCTGGAAGCCCTCTTAAGTAAGACTCTTTACAAGGTATCAGAATTTGGCGAATGCTGCTGTCCAGTGTTATCCAATAAAAAAGCAGGCTCATAAAAACACTACAGTGTGTTCTTTGTATATTCTAGATATTAATCCTCTGTCTGAGGAATATCTGGCAAGCTTCTTCACTCTGCAAGTCATCTCTTTGCCCTGTTGATTCTTTCTTTTGCTGTGGAGAAGCTTTTTAATTTGATGTGAGCCCATTTGTTAATGCTTGATATTATTTCTTGTGCAGTTGGGCTTTCTCCCAGGAAGTCCTTGGTTATGTCTATGTCTTCAAAAGTTTGCCTATTTTATTTTCCAGCATATTAAATGTATCTGTTTTAGCATTTAGATCTTTAATCTATTTTTATTTTTGTTTCATAAATGGTGAGCTATGTGTGTCTGGATTCAATAAGAGACCCAATCAAATACTGGGCAAATGAATAGACACTTCTCAGATGAAACACAAATGCCCAATAAATACATGAAAAAGTGTTCAACATCTATGATCATTAGAGAAATGCAAATTAAAATAACACTGAGATTCCATATAACTCCATAAAGAATGGTTATCATCAAAAAATCAAACAATAACAAATACTGGCAACTCTGAAGGAAAAGAACCCTTCTCCACTGTTGGTGGGAATGTAAACTAACACAACCACTATGGGAATCAGTATGGAGATTCCTCAAAAAACTAAAACTAGAAATTCCATTCAACCTATCCATTCAGCTTTTAGATATCATTCTGAAATACTTAAAGACATAATATTAGCGATACAGAATTACCTAATTTATAGCAGCACAATTCAGAACAGCTAAAACGGAGGTGACATATATGTTCATCAATAGATGAACAGATGAAGAAAAGGTGATATTTATGAACCATGGAGCACTACTCTGCCATAAAAAGGAAGAAACTTTAAAAAAAGAAGAAACTTTTGTAGGAAAATGGATACACCTTGAGATGACAATTTTAAATAAAATAAATCAGACACACAGCCTTAAACACCACATACCTTCATTTATATGATAAAACCAAAATATAAGTAAAGAGCAAAATAAAACATAGGTAATAAGATAGAGGCAGAAAGATCTTTTACAAAAGGCAAGGGGATCAAGAGATGGAGAGAAGGAGAGGGAGCGCAGTGAAAGGGAATAAAAAAGAATTAAAATGTGTTACATATATGTATCAGCTCCCTACAAGGAATGTGATCATTATATACAGCAAACATTTACTAATAACAGTTGAAATATATATATATAGTGTGCTCTAGAGCATCTTATTCACTGGACCTAGCATCATGCAACTTCTAGCTCTTCCCCAAAATAAAAATGATGGTGAAAGGCAAATGTCCTGACTCAATTCAAGACAGCAGCAACAGTAAATTAAAGACACTCACAAAAGAGGATTTCCAGGGCTGCTTCAAAAAGAGGGAAGAACAATGGGATAAATGTGTTTAAAGTGAGGGGGAATATTTTGAGAGAGATTAATAGAAATGTGTCTTAATATGACTGATTTTTTAAAAGTACATATTCACTATATTTCCAATCACACCTCATATGCTCTTGCACAAAGTGAAAAATTAAGAGACAGACAAGGAAGCCAGAAAATGTGACCACAGCCAAACGGAAGAACAATCCAACCCAAAAGGGTTCAAGTGTAGGTCTCCACACAAGGAATTTGAAAAAACCTGCAAGTACATTCAGTGATTGTTATGGTTGATACATTGTGTCAACTTGAGTCTAGAGGTTTGGCTGAGTGACTCAGCAGGAAGCCAGGTGCTTACTTTGTACCCATCCTGAGCTTGTGGAAGAGGAGGACGTGGAGATTGTGTGAGAACTACACACCCCCTTGGTGGGGGTAAGCTGTTTACAATGGAAAGGAGAAAAAAATGCTTGCAGCCATTCCTCCCTTTTGCTGGTTGTTTTTGCTGTGCCCTGTTGCCATGACCATTTGCCCTCTGCCATGTGCCACTCTGCCTCAGAACCAACCATGGACTGAAATCCACACAAACTGTAAGCTAAATAAACCTTTCCTTCCTTAATTTTTGGGGTTGGGTATTTTGTCTCAGCAATAAGAAAAAAGTAACCAAGACAGTGATCTATAAGAAATTATGGACAATATGTTTAAAAATGGAAATTTATTTAGGGAGGTGGAACCTATAAAAGACATAACACATTTGCTAGAACTAAGAAATACAATCTCAGAACTAAATCACTTGATAGAGTTATAAACTGGATATTGCACAAGGAGGATTAATGAACTTTTAAATAAGAGAACAGAAATTATACAAACGAAAATATATGGACAGAAGATTGAAAGGGAAAAGGAAGAGAATCTGAGATTTCTAGAATAATTCTGAATGGTCTAGTATATATTAAATTAGAGTCTCAGAAGAAGAGAAAAAATAGAATGGGACAAAAGGAATACTTTTTTTAATTTTACAGAACTGATAAAAGACATTGAGTCAGTGTACCAAAGAGCTCAGCCAATCACCTATAAGTGAAAAACAAAGAGAACTATCATCTTGACAACTGAACTACTGAAAATCAAAATCAATAAGAACATCTCAAAAGGAACCAGACAGAAAGACCCATGACATACCCAGTACATACATGCACTACTGCTGAAGGCCAGAAAATGCTGTGATGTACCAAAAGTAATAAAAAAAACTTAAATATGATCAGGCTATGAGTCTATATCCACCAAAATGTTCTTTTAAAATATCAGCAGACAAAATCAGAAAGAATTTTTTGGCAATGACTTGCACTATAAGAAATACTAAAAAGTGTTTCAAGCTTCAAGAAATAATACCAAATAGAGGCTGGTATCTTTGAAGAAGAATAGAAATGATCACAAAGGTTTAAAAGTGTGTGTAAGTATTTTTGTTTTTTTCTTAATTCTCTCTCATACCCTCTATCTCATCACTTCTCTCTCTCTTTCCTCACTTATCTACTCTGTACATACATATTTTTAACAATCTGCAGAGCATAAAAAAGTATGATCGATGCAGAGCACATATGGAGAGGGCCAGGGATATAGCTCAATGGCATAAGTGCCTACCTGGAAAGCACAAGGTCCTGAGTGTCATTCTCAGCGCCAAAAAAAAAGTATGATTCAGAACACATATAGAAGTAAACAAGTAGAAAAACAAAGCAGGAAGGACTAATGGAATTTAATCTTACAAGTTTCTTACATTATTTATGAAATAATATATTATTTGAAAGTAAATTGCAATATAATAAATAGTGCCCTATCTAAAAACTAATTTTAAAATGACAAGAAGTATAACTAAGTGGCCAGAAGACAAAATAAGATGGAATACTAAAAATATATTATTGACACAGAACCAGGAAGAAAGAACAAAAGACCAAAAGATACAAAAGACTTAATGAAAAGATCCAAAATAATGACATCAAGGTAGAATTAAAACCAACCATCTCAATAAATATATTAATAAAGTAACACAAAAGACACAATTCCTGTTTAATCTTTAAAATGTGCAAGGCACTTAAAAACTTTGCAAAAGAAGATGAAAGGTTGGCCAATCAGCATATGAAAAGTGTACTCCACATCATTAGTTATCAGGAAAATGCATTTTAAGACCACAGTAAATACCATTGTACATCCACCAGGATAGCTAAAATCAAAACTAATAAACTCAACATTTTAGGAAGTCTCATACTGCTGTAGAATTGTACAGTGACACTATGATTTTGAAGAGCCATTTGCCATTTTCTTATAAAATCAAGCATACATCCAATTTATGACACAGCAATTCTATTCCTAAACATACTGGCAAAAGAAATAAAAACAAATGTCTACAATGAGACTTATGTATGAATTTTCATACCAGCTTTATCCATAATAGCTCAAAACTGAAAGGAAGCCAAATGTCCATCAACAGAAGAATGAATAAATACATTCCAGTACTCTCATATAGTGTAACACTCTTCATTTAAAAAAGGGGGGGGCTGGGGATATAGCTCAGTGGAATAAGCGCCTGCCTAGCAAGCGCAGGGTCCTGAGTTCGATCCCCAGTACCGCCAAAAAAAAAAAGATGAAAAAAAATAAAAAATAAAAAATAAAAATTTTTTAAAAAAGGAACAAGCTACCAATACACACAATAATGCAGATCAGTCCCAAAGGCCTGATGTCATTTAACACAAACCAGAAACAAAGACTCTCTACTGTATAATGTCATCTATGTCAAGTCCAAGATTGGCTAAAATTAATTTAAAATAATAGAAATCATGAAAAGTTTGACTGGAGCAGAGATACTAGACTAGGAGAGTGAGAGGAAGTTTCTGGAATTATAGAAATGTTTTACATATTGTTTCCAGTGGCAAATACACAAGAGTATATGATTGTCAAAAATGAATCCTTGAGATCTAGTGTTTCATTTTATGTAAACTATCAGTAAAATGAGTGGATGAAAATGTGGAAAGACATTGTTTAATTCATTTATTGAAAATCCCCATGTGGCAGATACTTTATTACTAACATTTTGTATGCACCAATAGCCACATTGAAAACACGTATTATGACACCTCATTAGCTGAACTGAAAGCATTCATAAGTCTGCTGTATTTAGCAGGGATTTCTCATGGTAATCACAGGAATGTAAAGACTTAGGGAAGCACAATGGGTCAAAATATAGCATAAAAATGTATGCCCTTATAGATCTGAAGACTTATAATACTTCATGTTAGAAATTTATCCTAGACCTCAGCCATCAGACACTTATTCATATAGTAATAAACTGAATGATGTTGTTAACAGACTTGTTGCTCTCCCAAACTAATCAGAAGGTGACATTCAACAATTCATTTACTCATTTCCAATTGATGTTATATTTGCTATCAGAACACAAGTTGACAATCTCAGGAAATATACATATGAACAAAGCAGAAATTCCAAATGAAATGTTGCAATTTCAAAACAGAGAATTGTATAGTACAATCTTTAAATTTCAAAAAGATTTACATCGGTCTCATATATGCCAAAGAAAAACAAACTGGTACTGCTGATGTCAACATTGTGCCATGATGGAAATATTGATAGGGAAACCTCAACAAAACAGAAGCTTGAGATGGAAACTTTCTACAAGACCAATGGCAAAGTAGATATTTTTAATGTGTTATACAGTAACTATGCCATCACTTGAAACACAAAGCATTGGCCAGTGGTTGTGTTTTACTCAATCCTGAACATGTGTGGCATACTTTATAGTTTACAATGAAAATAGTAAGTACAAAATATTAAGGAGAAATTTTCTTAAGAGGATTAGGATGGGAACTCATATGAGATCATTTACAGCAGAGGACATTGCTGATATGAAGATACTGATGTTTATTCTACATGTACAATACATATTAAGAATTTAATATTTTATTTTACTGATATTCTCTGTTCTTGTTGATTACACATTGCATAATATAATAAGACTCTCCTGACAAAACAGCAAGACCAGTGAGATGTTAAGTATGTCCTACAAAAGTGCCAGGAAAGCAAAACACACATGCTGTTAGTGTAAGTGATAAGTGTGTGTGGAATGTGCTGTTGTCATGTGTGCAGATTGCCTTCAGTGTGGTAATTGAAGTAATGATTATTTTTTCATAGAGTGCTGTTTGTATTTTCATTGTAGTTCATATAGGAATTTATTTCTGTTATTCTTTTTTAAACTTTGTACACCAAAAACCAGTTTGTTGAAAATTTTGATGCATTTTTATAAACAATAAATACTAAAAATGTAATACATAAAAAATTACACTTGAAATATACAGATACATGGACTTTTAGGGATAACATTTCTTTGTGGAATGAGGGTCTTCCCTTTCAGTCAAGATGTTAGGGCATTGTTTGTCAAACACGATTTTTTTGAAAGAGAGAAAAATTGTTATAGGAGAATATGAGTTGATCTGGATAATATGGGGAAACTGTACCGGGCTTCAGTGACGTGTCTTACCCACACCTATTAACACCCTATGGAGTGTATTTTAGGCAGTGAAAGACAGGAAACAGGAAAGAGCCAATAGACACATTTCCTTGCCCTCTTCTCCCTCTGGCCCCAAAAGATGATTCAGAGAGGCCATATCCCAGTGGTTCCTCTGGAGAAAGTGCATGTGACAGAGATCTAGGTGATGTTTCCCACCTGGCTGCCCTGAGTTGAGCCTCACCCTCCCAAAGAAGCAGAAGTTTGGCCTCAGCTGTCTCCTAGGTACCTACGTTTATATTAACACTACTTTAAAAAAGAATAATGCCCGAATTTTTTCATAACTATTGAGTTTTTGCCATGTGTATTTTTAAGTGCTTTACCTAAGTTAACCCTAACTAATTCTCACAGTAGTTCTAAGTGGTAAATACGCATTATTACCACTGTCTTACAGGTGAGCAAGCAGAGGACAGAGAGGTTAGCAGATTGCCCAAGGCTACATAGTTACTAAGTGGCAGAATGACAAGAACTGATCCAAGTGGCCTGGTTCTCAGGTCTACTTCCTAACCACTCTGCTAGGCCTTTCCCATGTTATTACCTGAGATCAAAACAGTGAGTGTGGCTGGCTCAGTGCTTGTGACAGCATAAGCTTATTAAGAAGCTGTACATCCAGGAGGAAACTGGAAGCATAGATTTGAAGCTCAAGCTGGACCCACGCTTTGCAGCCACAGGTCTGTAAGCACCCACCCAGTCCCTTAATGTCACTTCATCTGACACACTGCTTAAGTGCCTGTGTGCAAACTCCTGCACACTCACATGCACAAAGTGTTAATGAGGCAGTTCTCGGTGAGGGAAGGCACGCCTGCCACTACCATGCTGGACATGGGAACAGGGCACATCTGTCCTCATCTCTTTGTCCTCCCCACACCCCTGCAGTCCTTGCCAATGCACTGAGACTTGTCCCACGATGATGAAAAACTGAAATGTGACAGATTCAATTACAATTTATACTTTCACTTAACAACTGATTACCTTCCCCTTATTGGTAGAACATCATTAAGTGATGATACCAGCTCTGGAGGGAAATCTTCTCAGGAAGAAGAGCAACTGGCCCAGAGAGCTTAATGGGGATCTTTGTTTCCCAGGAATCCGGAGACAGAGACAAGGAAAGGAGTGGAGCAGGAAGAAGAGATGAGGTAGGTGGCTTCCTTGGGATTCCCGGGGTGAACAAGGGCAGGGGTGGGCGTTCTCCGGTGGTCTATGCCAAGACCGAGGTGTAGGAGACTCCCTCCCCCGCACCTGCTCAGGGGACGGTGAATGAACAACAAAGGTGAAGGCCTTACTGCATGTCACCCAGAGCAGCAGATAGCTAGAGTTCTCGAAGTGGGACAAAGGGCATTGGAAGCGTTGCTTAACAAGACAGATCTACTGAGGACCAGCAAGGGTGCAGTAGGCAGAGGCAGCTTCTTGTGCCCAGACTCTGCCGAGTTCCTTCAAGAGGTTAAGGAGGGTGGCTGTGCATGCCTCCCCAGGGTGCTTTGAAGAGCTCAAGAGGCTTTTGGGTGTAGTGCCTAGGAAGCCACAATGGACAAGCACCTCACTGATGCAGTGGCCTCCCAACGGCAGCCTCCTAGGAGGAGGTAAATGGAAATCCCAGGTTCCTTTAGGAGGATGGAAGAAGGGGAGAATCAGCACAGGGTTCTTTCATTCCTTTTCTTCTCTACAGAGTGGATCCCAGATAGGGACAGGATTCCTGCTTCCACTATCTCCCCTTCTAATCCCCCTCCCACCACAGCCAGAAAATGTTTCCACACACACAAATCTGATCATATCACTCAAGGCTTAATACTTCTCACTGTTATAAAATAAAATCCCAATTCCTTAGCATAGTGTTTGAAACATACCAGCATGCACCACCCCATAACATGCCTTTTGCCATAAGGGTTACTTGAGCCAAAACCAATGAGAGTTAGCAGAGGCAGGAAGCCTTCTCTACCCTTTGGAATCTGCTTGAAAGCAGGGCACAGATTTCACTTTGTGGAGGGGTTTCACGCCATGCACCAGAAAGGGGTAGCAACTATCCCTCCTGACTTGATGGCTCTCTCCTTCCTGCCTGGCATGCACTCTGCCGCACCACCCTTGGAGCCAACTGACTACAGACTGAAACCTCTACAAACTGTGAGCCAAAGTAAACTTTTCCTCCTTTAAATTTCAAGTGTCGGGTATTTTGCTTCAGCAATGAGAAGGTTAACAAGACAAAACTTCACTAACTTAATGCTATCTTCCACTACTTCTCCCATACATTTCCTAGTCATTTCTCCACAATAAATCTGAAACCCAACTCCTTTTTCCTTTGTTAAAATGGTATATAAGCCCGAGTCCTAGTACCTCTCTGAATATCACTCATCTGCAAACTCCTGTTCACATCAGTATCAGTAAAACTTGTGTGCTTTTCTCTCGCTAACCTGTTTTGTTAGTTTAATATGCAGGATCCCAGCCAATGAATTTAAGAAGGCAAAATTTATCCTCTGAAACATTTAAAATCCTCCCCACTCTTGCCTTCATCTAAACAGCTTTCACCCTCCCCCAACTTTGTCCTTGTTCCCTAACCAATGTCTCTTAAGTATTACCTAGAATTTACACACATTCTTTTGTTTTCTCTTCCTCAACTTGAGCCCACTCCTAGTGACCATCCAAATCCCTTCAAGTAATTCCGTCTCCTGAAGCCTTTGTTTAACATTCCGAGGCGACTGTGGCTCCTTTACTCTTCTCCCGAAGCACTTTGCACCTGCATTCATGTTGGCATCACCAACAGCCCACCAGGAAGGGGGAAAGGCGAAAACCTTGGGCACAAATGACCTGGATTCAAATCCTAGTTACTCTTCTTCCTAGCTCTGTGTACTCAGATGGGAACCCATCAGCTATAGGATGGGGTTCATCTGGCTCACCTCATAGGCTGGTTGGAAAGATTAAATGAGTTGCTTTGCTACAGTCCTTCAGCTCAATGCCTACCACACAGTAGTGTCCAATAAAAGACACTGGCTATAGTTGTGGTTTTTGGTGCACTAAGATTTTATGTTAAATTTTAAAGATCTTTGTCCTCAGTGCCAAAAATGCCTATCACAGAGGCTGATGCTTCTTAAACCCTCAAAAGAAAAATAAAAGTATGCTGAATGAGTGGGTGGCCACAGTAGATGGACGGTGTGAAAGCAGGTGCCTGCTGGTGTTACACGCTGTGACTACATAGTTTGTGGGACAGTTCGGCTGCTGATCTTGTCAAATGTGCTCACATGTAAGTATTATGAAAACATTTTAAAGGCTGACACTGTCAAATGCACTGGGGAACCACTGTGAATGGTGACACTGTCAAGTAGGGTGTAGAGTATGGTTATCTGAAAACAACGTAACAGCAGTTTATGTGACACACACACCTATATTAAAGATACTATACCAAAGATAAGGTTAAAGCAGAGTACTATCCAAATAAGATACCACATTTCACATTTTCTGTATTGAAAAACTTTGATGAATCTAGAAGTTAAGCACATGTTAATCCTTTTCAAAAACACATTGTGGTCCCAGACTGTTATGATTTGAAAGCCTCATGCAGTTGTAGGTAGATCTTTTCAGAGGTGATGGTGTTTAGGTTGTGTGACTGTGGATTAAGGGTGTGATACCGGGATTAAGGTTGTGGGTAATAGAAGTCCCACTCTGAGTACAGGTGACACCAATCAAGCATATAGAATGGGGGATAGAAACAAAGTAGGTGACTGCTGCTGCTGCTGCTTGCTGCTTCACCGTCTCTGTCTGCTGTTCCGTGGACTATTTCTCCTCCACCAGGCCCCTCCACTATGCCTCCTTTGGAGGCTGCTGACTACAGACTGAAACCTCTACAAACTGTGAGCTGGAATAAATCTTTCCTTCTTCAAATTGTGAGTGTTGGTATTTGGTCCCAGCAATGAAAAATGTAACTAAGATTTATGTAGAAGAGAGACTTCAGATCAAGGGCCACAGGAGTAGAAGTAAAGGTGTCTCCCACACACAGTGAGGAAGGCCCTTCTACCTGAACCTTGCGCACATGGTTTAGTCTGACTTAATGGAGCTGGGAGCCATACAAGCAATAAGACAGGTATGGCTTCAGTGCTCAGATGACAGTGTAGGTTTTTGGGCATCACCATTGGCATTAACCACCACTCAGACCCTCTGCAGTGAGGGTCACAGCTGAAGTGCCCTGTTCCCTGGCATATGGGCCCTAAGCTAGCAGGGACAGGGGGTTACTGTATAATGGCCAGAATGACACAAGGCAAGCCCACACCTTACCCAGCTCTAAAACAGTTTCCAAGGTGCAGGAATTGTCTCTTACACATTATATCACTTTCTATTCCTGCGAGGTAGCCATTACCTTCCAGCTTAACATCAAAATAGACACAAAAGACAAACAATATTCTTTTGTTTGTACTGCATTAGCTTCTGTATTGTATCCAGGAGAGAGAATTTATAGTTTAATTTTCTATCTGCTGATCACATCCTATCTAAAGTCAAGTGTCCAGGTTAGTACAGAGAATAATAGAACTATCTAAAATTTTTAGCGATATATGTTGAGAATCACAATTATTTCCCTCTCTTTACAATGTTTATGTTCTCTGCCCCATGAATTCCAAATCTGGAAATTAACTCTTTGAAAATAATTCATGATATAATAAAAATATCTGTACACAGATTTCCACTGTAGCATCATTTACAATAGGAAAAACCTGCAGACACTGAAAACAACAAATATCCAATAATATAAGTAATTTAAGAACACGTGATGTGGCATATACAATATGTCTATTGAAACACAGTTGGGAGAAAGGTCTTAATATGAGGAAATACTTCTAATAGGATAAGGGAAAATTTGGAACACAAATCTTACATACAATTTATGTATTTATGTATTTATATAAATGATGTACAATAATACAATGGTCCTACATAAGTCTTCTGTTTCATCTATGTGTGTTTTTCCTATTTTCTAGGCTTTCTGCTATATTTTTTCTCACACTAATGTGCATTCTTGCAACTGATATGTGCATGTGCACAGTGTTTTGTTTCTTCCCCCCAAAATTACCATTAAACTAATGCTGATCTCAAATGAATTACTGAATTACATTCAAATGTTAGGGCAGTTGCCATCACAAGGTATCAAAGATTGGGTGACTTAAACATCACAAATATTCTTTCTCCAAGTTCTGGAGGCAGGAGGTACAAGACTGAGGTGCAGACAAAGCTGCTTTCCCGTGGCTCATCACGTGGCCTTTTCTCTGTACTGCATCTCTCTGGTGTCCCTTCCTCTTACAAGGATGCCACTGCTATGAACTTAGGCTCCTCTCTCATGAGCTTGTTTACCTGGTTTACCTCCTTAAAGGTCTGTCTCCAAGGAAGATCACACTGGAGGTTAAAGCTTGAACACAAGACACTAAGGAGGACACAAGTAAGTCTGCACTACCAGTGGTGTCTTAGAGCTCAAGAAATACCGCAAAACTTTCATAATCTATAAAAAGTAATCAGTGTTATGATTGTTTTCATTGAAGAAAACAAGAGATACAGCCACACCTTCTGCTCACAGTCATGAAGTGTGAGCTTAGGCCCACAATCCGTCCTCATCCACATTTCCCCAGTTCCAAAACTGATCCACTGGATTCTCTATAGTCTCAGCAATAATGTGATGGTCCCCACTGTGTCCAGGGTCCACATTCTGCCCCTGGTGAAATGAGCCTTGTGTTAGAATTTAGTCTTTCCTAAGTAATTGTTCTATCTCTAACTGCAGGAACCTTCTAACCCACTCCTCCTCCTCCTTAAAACTGTAGCTGACGTCTTGTTGGGAGAACTTTCATTGACAGCTCCCATTCCAACCTGGAAAAGCCGTTCCTTCTGAGCTCTCAGCGCCACTCATGGAGGTTTGCCTTATTATCCCCTCATCTGTCCACCTGAGGTGTGCACACAGGTGTACATACACACACAGAGTCACATGGTGCCAGAGGCTCTGCCTGTTGGAGGCAATTTTCCACCATCCTGGCCCAACACAGTCGCTTATCAGCTATATGTCCTCGAGGGAGTTAAAGCTTAGCCTCTGTGCCTCAGTTTCCTGCTCTGACAATGACATCACTCATCATCACTCACCAGGATTGCAGTGGAAGTGAAATGAGATGGTGAAATTCAGAAAGTGCCTGGCTCAAGGCATGGCAGTGCAAGGTGTGGTGATGCTGACAGCTGCAGCGGTACAGCTCCAGAGCGGATAGAGAGGGTGGGAAGCCATGTCTGCCAGGCAGGCACTGACCTGCCACATGGGACCTGCCACAGGTGTAGACACAGGAATGACCTGACCCATTACCTAAGAAGTATTGTCTCCATACCGACAAATAACTGTGTCCCTAAGACCTTCACCATAACTGACCTTATAATCAGCATAACCAGTATCAAAAACCAACCCTGCTCAACTACATATGTGTAGGCTGGGCGTGGTGGTACACGCCTGTAATCCCAGCATTTGGGAGGCTGAGGCAGGAGGATCATTGCAAGTTCAAGGCCAGCGTGAGTTACGAAGTGAGCTCAAGGCCATCCTGAACTGCATAGCGAGACCTGTCTCAAAAATTAAAAAAAAAAAAAAAAAACTCTATATTTGTGAACTTAAATGGTTCCTTCAAAGCTACTGTCCTG
The DNA here is from genome assembly GCA_004027595.1 of Dinomys branickii. Classification (NCBI taxonomy): domain Eukaryota; kingdom Metazoa; phylum Chordata; class Mammalia; order Rodentia; family Dinomyidae; genus Dinomys; species Dinomys branickii. Next base: position 29,622 of record PVLD010008280.1, on the reverse strand, counting down.
GTCTTGCAAATATCCAAGTGTTTCCTTCTCCAGTGTGGTGAGAAGTCCAGGGGCACCCCACTCACACTCTAGGAACATCCCTGTCCCATGGTGCATAGGGTAGGTCAAATCCCTGAAAGGAAACACCACCTTGGGCAGCAATAGCCACCAAACCTTACTCTCAAATCCCACCTTCGAGAAGGAGCTCTGTTAAGATTACACAGAAGGAGGCACTTCATGTGGGCAAAGACATCTGCTGCAGGAACATATCATGATCATTAATCATGACACTCCTTGCTCATGATTGTCAACTGGAATGGATTAAAAATTTCTAGGCAGGAGATTAGTAAAGCACACTTCTGGCATGTCTGACCTTTTAGGTCATGCGGGTGTGGCCTTGGGTACTATATCCGTCCCTGTCCCTAATTCTCTACCACCTTTCCCCTGCTCTTCTTCCTGACCATCACAAAGTGACCAGCTTTGCTCAGCCCACCACATTTTCCCGCCATGACGTTATTCCCTTGCTACCAGCCAACCACGGATGGAACCTCTGAAACCGTGAGCCAAGTAAACCTCTCCGCCCAGTTGCAGGCATCAAATTTTTAGTTGCAGCTGTGGGAAAGCTGATCTGTCAAAATAAATAATACTAAAATACTAGTAACCACATGGGAACTTCTCAGTGTGCCCGGAATTTACAATGGGATGTTCTATAATTATAAAGAGAAGTCATTGGAAGACTGGGCTAACAGTTCAAGGAGAAACCAAAACTGCATCTGCAATGGATTACAGTCATTTAAAACTGTGTATGCTGTGGCCAGAACGCATCATGTGCCAAGAGCCCTATGAGGCAGGAAGGGCACTGAGGAATGAGAAATGTGTTTCTCATCTTTAGAACATTGCTCAATGCTTTCACAGGCAGGACTATACAGTAAGACCCCCTCAATGCCTGTTCCCAGCTGTGTGGAACTGCTCCCTGACCCCAGAGCATTTAGAGTTCAGCAGCCCCCGCTGGCTGTCATTACTCTATTCATTCCATAAAATTCACAATGGAGCGGGATTTCCCAGGAAATTTTCCTGCGTAGATGAGGCCTGTAACAACTGGCAGCTGTCTGCTCCTCCTTTGGAGTTTTCCTGGTTTTGAGGTGCTTGGGTTCCTCCATGTGCAGAATACCTTGTTATCTTGACTAGTCCATCAGTGTCATATGGACTATGACTAAGAATATGCCACATATTCTTTCTGTCATTGTTAATTATTAAGCCTGTGGGTACAATTTATATTTACATAATGATCGTATTCACCTTAAGGAACTTGTCCCTACATATGATATGTCTTAGTTCCTCTTCTTTTCCCATTCCCCTCCCCTCCCTTCAACCCCGCTTCCCCTCATTTACAGAGCTTTGTTTCCATTTTAGCCTTCTTTTCTCATTTTTTATTTTTCCTTCCTTTCTCTCCCTACCCAGTTCCCCTTTCCTTTGAACAATTTCTTCCTATTTCACAATATCTATTATGCATTTTGGTTCTTACTAACACTGTCAGTTTCTCACATCAGAGAGACAATGCAGTATTTACATGTGTTCAATTTATTTCACTTTAGAATATGGCCTCAAGATCTATCCATTCAGTTCTCTATCCTTCTTCATGGCTAAGTAGGACTCCATCATATGAAAAAAATCTTTTTTTATTCATTCATCAGTTGATGGGCATTTGGGTTGTTTCCAAGATTTGGCTATTACAAACTGTGCCACTATGGGTATGCATATATTGCTGTGCTATGATGCTTTTAATTATTTAGAGAAGATACTAAGTAGGAGAATAGCTGGGTCAAATGGGCCTGCCAATCCTAGTTTTTTGTGGAATCTCTACACTGATTTCCACAGTGCTTGCACCAGTCTACACTCCCAGCAATGGTGGAGAAAGGTTCCTTTTTCCCCTGCAGATCCTCCAGCATTTGTTATTGGTTGATTTCTTGATAATAGCTTTTATTTCTGGAGTGAGATGGAATCTCAGCATTGTTGTGATTTTCATATCTTCAATAACCAGTGTTGAACACTTTTTCATGCATTTATTTGTTATTTGTACTTCATCTGAGAAGTGTGTATTCATCTCAGATGCCGATTTCTGGACTGGGTCTTTAAATTTGGTTAAAGACCCCTTTGGTCTTTTAATTTGATTTTTTCAATTCTTGGGCTGGGGATATAGCTTATTTATATGGTCTAAATACTAGTTCTTTCTCTGAGGAACAACTGGCTACAATTTTTCCCACTCTGTGGGTTGTCTTTTCTCTCTGTTGCTAATTTCTTTTTCTGTGCAGAAGCTTTTTAATGAGATGAGGTCCCAGTTGTTTATTCTTTAAAGTATTTCCCAAGCAATTAGGTTTTGTTCATAAAATCTTTGCCCATACCTGTGTATTTAAGAGTTATACTTTTTCTCTCTTCCAGAAGACTTAGTGTTTCTGTTTTAATATTTTAATCTTTGATACATTTTTGTTTTAGTTTAGTGGATGGTAATAAACTAGTTTTAGTCTTTGGCACATGGAAAGCCAGTTTTTCCATCACCATTTATTAAAGAGGCTGTCTTTCTCTCAGTGAAGGCATTTAGCTCATTTGTCAGAGATAAGGTGGCTGAGTATGTCTGGAGTTGTTTCTGCATCTTCTAATCTATTCCATTGATCCTTGGGCCTGGCTTTTTGCCAGTACTGTGCTGTTTTTATCATAGTAACTTTGTAGCATAATTCCAAGTCAAGGATTATAATGCCCTCTGCCTTGCCTTTGTTGACCAGATTTGCTTTTGCTATTCTAGGTCTCCTCTGGTTCAAAATGAATTTTAGGAATGTTTTCTCTGGTTCTGTTTTCTCTGGTTCTGTACTTACTCTGTTACATATTCTGCTACATATTCCTGCAGTACTTTTCCCCTTCCTGTGAACTGCGTGATGTTCACGTGTACAGCAGGATGTGCCCCGAGGCTTGAGGTGGCCTGTTCAGAGAAGGGAACCCAGGGGTGCTCACTGTGATGGAGGCAGAGCAGGGTTGGCTGGCGTGACTGATTTTTTTTAAATCTTAGTTTCATTTCAATCATGCTATAAAATGCTTCTCAACATGTTGGGTTATAAACAGGAGTTTTCTCAAGTACTGCCATTCGTCGCCTCATCTCTTCTCCTGTTCCTATCCCTTAATAGCATCTTCATCAAACTTCATAACTTTCTGATCACTCTGGGTTATTAAATGTCACCTAACTAAAATTTCAATCTCAAACTCAATTTAACTCTCTTGTGCTCCCCTCCCCTGCACCAACAAGACTAAGAGACCCTGGCTATGAGGAGCAGGGGACTCTGGCCCCTCAGTCTTCTTACCCATTGAAGACTTAGCTACTCTGGTGCTGATGTAAGAAAAGCAGGAATCAGGAATGCAAGCTTCTCTAGTTACCTCGGCTAGTGGCTTCAGCTCCCACCCACAGGGTTTTGGCAGGCCCACTTCCTCCCTGCCTGCTCTTGCTGAGACTAGAGGTCCTCCAGCTCTTACCTACCCCTGTGCTTACTCAGCCTCCCAGAGCTGGGCCCACCACTCATTAGGCTGCAGGTGTGTGACTGACAGGATGCTGCCAGCCCACCCACCTTCCACATCGCTCCCAAGACCCAGGAAGACTCATGTGCTCTGAAACACCAAAACTCAGGGTACAGGTTTTCTGCCTCGTGTCTTCCTCTCCTGCCCTTCCCGGCACTGGGCCAGCTCAGGAAGTTGGTGGTCAGCAGAAATGTAACTGGAAGTTAAATGTGGGCTGCTGCTGTAGGCACCCTCCACTCTTCTGAGTCCCCTCACTTAACTTGGGGAACTGGAGGTGAAGGTGAGGGTTCTCCGGCCATGTGCTATCGTGGCTACAGTCTACACTTTCTCACCCCTCTCCTCTCACCCCTTTTCATGGAGCAGTGGAGTAGGGCTGGGGCAGAGCCGGCAACCGCAGGACTGCAGTCCTGGATGCTGGCATTCTTGCTAGCCCACACATCTCTCTGTCCTCAGTTTCAGCCCTGGGCACCAATTCTGGATCTCTGGGAAAATCTGCCCAATTTCCTGTCATTGTATATTGACATTCAGGGTCAAATCAGCCTTATATTTCTTTTGGGCTTGGTTCACTTTGCCCATGACCAGACTTAGTTTTGGTTTCACATGGTAGTGGCTTTGTCTCAGGCATGAAGCTCCAAGGCCAACTGAAAGGCAAGTACAGCCAAGAGGAGCCTGCAGAGGCCCTGCCCCACGTTCATGCACAAGGGCCCATCGAGGGTCTGACCTCAGCCCCGCCTGGGTGAGTCACTGCTCAGCTCATCCAGCCAAAGCCCCCACATCCTTCACCAGAATGAGAAACCACTGAGCCTTTTCAGCCTGGGTGAGCGTGAGGAGCTTAGTGGAAGCCCTTGGTGCCACTCCTGCCCTTCACCAGCTGCGTCATCTCTTTGAGTTTCAGCTTCTGTAAAGTAGGAATAAAACAAAGCTACCTCAACAGGACACAGAGGACTAAATCAGTTGATACTACACAGTGCAGGGCACAGAAAGGGCAGAATAAGTTCCCATCCCACTTGCGAGCAACACAGACCTGCCTAGCAGGAAGTACATAGAACCCTGCCTTCACATCTACCCACAGTCCAACCACTACTCCCCATGACCACTGCCCATTTCACCTAAACTGACTATATCTACCCGAATCACAGCTGCAGCCCCACTGAACGGCTGCTCCCACCCTGGAATGTGACCCGACGGAGAGGGACCCGGCATTCCTCCCTCAAAACCCTGACATGGCTCCTTTTGGAAGCCAGAACCCACTCAGTCACTAGCACAGGCCACCCAGTTGTTCTCCGTCCTCCTGCTTTCCCTTCTCTCCACGCCCCTGGCCTATTCAGATGCCTGGCCCAAGCAGTCACCTGAGGGTCATTCAGACGCAGGTCTACTCAGATGTGTCCTTGCCTCAGGACCTCTGCACTGAATCACCCTCTACCTGAAACTCCCCTACCCCTCCTGCCTACTCTGCTATCCTTACTTCCTTCAGGTCCTGCACCCCAAGTCACCAAGTGCAAGCTTCCTTGACTGAGCTATTTACAACAGCAGATTCCCCCACCTGCCCCATGGGACACCCCTTCCACACCCCTAGCATTTATCTCTGGCATAGAATGTATCCTCTGCCAACATACCACACAACTTACTAAATTATTTTATGGTCTGTACTTCCCTTCCTACACATACATTAGCATTCAAGTTTCACAGGGGGAAGAATTCATTTTTAGTTCATTCTCTGCTATATCTTCAGCATTTAGAACATAGTAGGTGTCCAATAAACATCTACCTATTAAATGACTGAATGAATAAAGGGATATGAGGACTCAAAAGCAGGAAATGTGAGACTCTGTGAACTGTTCATAAGGCAGCTCCCACTTTCCCTCTGCTTAGGAAAAAGCTGAGACTGAGTCAGAAGGAGGATGAAGTCAGCTAAGGGGAGAATCTCCAGGCTGAGTAACTGGTCCCACCCATGCCTCATCTCAATTTAGACCCAACACTGGAAATCCATCTTGAAAACATCCTCTTTAATCATTCCAATCACTTTTTTCCTCTAAACTCCAACTTGTCTGGGGACCCAACCCCTTGCAAATAGAAGTTACATCGCATACAAGCAGAAGTTCAATGGTCCTCTAACGGGTGCAACTTGGGAGAGCACACATGCTGCCTCCAGCCTCCCTGCTGTTCTCCACAGCTCTCCCAGGTACGTGCTGTCCCAGGCATTCCCTGCCCAGAACCGTGACTCACACCTTGAGCTGAAAGGATGCAGCTCTTTGCCTATACCAGGGCCTCTCCTCCTCCTACACATTGCAAGCAGAGAAAGCTGAGTGTAAGATGACTATGATTAACTGGAAAGTGCTTGCTCCATCAAGTTAACTAAAATAAATAAATAAATTGCAGCATTGAAGGCAAACAGAACACTCAACACCTGAAAACTGCCGGTTTGCTGCTCCAGTCTTGATCACAAGCTTAGACCTACAGCAGTGTGGATATGTAGTAGATGCTTAATGGATATTTAACTGATGACTGACCTGTGGAGGTCACAGAAAGAAGCCTAGGCTACTGCTAAAGACTCTGTTTTCAAAGAGGGATGCTCTTGTTTTCCAGATGTAGCATGTGGGATGTTTGCTTCTCGCTCTTATCCCCCAAGATCATGTCCAGAGGGCATGAAGGCATCTGTGAGCCAGTGTGTGGGGCTGAACACAAGGCTGGGTCTTATACTGGAGGCAATGCCAGATGAAAGGCAAAGAGGAGAGTTGGGGTAGGGAGGTAAGAGACAGTGGTTCTCATGCCCCATAGCATCCACCCAGGTTGGTTTTGTAACTGGTGTCCAGGGCACTTCTACCAAGTCTGTGAAATCCACACTTCCCAGTTGCAGATGAGCGGATGCAGCCACCCACTCACACAAGCTTGACCAGCCCTCCTTCTTCTCCCCTTTCCTACTTCTACTTCACTTAACCTACTCAGCGGCCTTAGAAATCCTCAGGACATTTGTGGAGTTAAAACACGTGTATTTTCATTTTATTGCACTTGTATTCTTGTAAAGAGCAATTTCATTTGTGTCTCTATTGTGTTCAACCTGACTTCTGCACTCTGAGGCCTCTTCAAACAAAGCTCTCCTTCCAAACAGGAAGCAGCTGATGGCCTCCTGATCGCCCACTGCCTTATTTTTCAGAATTAAAAAAAAATGTGCAACATGGAGCAGACCAATCCAACAACTTCCTTCCCCCCACCCCAGGAAGGGAAGACAGAACAGCCCCACCAGCTAGAAATGGAGTTAACGCTCTCCCCTCCGTTTCCCCCAAAATTATACAAAGGAGACTCAGGAATCTTGTGAGTGACTGGGGTGAACATTTAAATCATTGCAACAGTGCTTACATCACCCTTTGATAGTAACCTTACTTCCACCCCACCATTCTCCATATTAATTCCAAACTTTAAAATGCTCTAATGTATTCAGGATGAACCCAGTCTTCTCAGCAAAGCCTTTCCTGACAAAGGGCCAAATATTCCTCCACTCTTCCCCATGGACCTACCCCTCTCACTCCGCCATCCAGCCAGATTCACCTTCCTTCATTTGGAGAACATGCCACATTCTTCACCATCTTTGGTTCTTTGACCCTTTGTCTCTTTGTCCAGAACTTTCTTCCTTCCCCTACTCCACTCCCTTATTGGCCACTCTTGTGCTTGCCTGAGTGAAGAATGGGTAAGCAAGTGATGGGATGGAGTGCACATACCAAGTCTTGGAGTTTAGAAGTATTTAGTCTTAGATTCAGCTCTGAGAGCCACCACTGTGGTCCCACTACTTTTATCCTGTGATGGAAGAACACCTCTGCCAGTGAGTATAAGAGATTCTGCAGGGAATGCCATGGCTCCAAAGTGTCCCTGAGAGAGGACACTGTGGCACTGTGCTCAACAGAAGCAATACCAGTATCTAAGCAGCTCCCATTCCTTCCTGGCTTCATTTTGCTGATAGCCCTTCCATGTCAGGACCATGTGAGGACCAGTATCAACTCTAAGTCAGAGCTTCCCCTCTTTCTAAGAAGCCACACCCCACCCACGTCTGTGGAATTTTGGTCCACCCAAAGGAACTGTGCCACAGAGCTTCTCACAGCTTGGTCAGCAGCAGCTATTAGTTGTACCAGCCCACAGTTAGCACTGGGCTGCACAATATTAACCCAGTCACTCACTGGTGCTGGATGTCAGAGCACAGAACATTCAGAACAATAGAATCGGACTTCCAGGGAAGTGGTGGGATGTCAGCGACAACAGCTCAGCCTCACTAAGATTTGGAATCCAGAGACTGGAAAATAACACAATGGGGAAGAAACAAAGAGGGTAGTAGATCCCTAGGAACCAAGAGGGATCTGACAGGAAAATTAAAACCTACAGAGAAATTAAAAGACAGAACTCAAGATGGAAATGAGAGGGACATCTGCACTTCCTCCCCTGTTCCAAGGTCAGGGCTCGTGAGAAAGAAGACTGAACCTACAGAGACAAAGTAAAAGTTAGGGGCCCCAGAGGGCTTCAAGGAGAAACACAGGGATGTCACAGACTGGCAGTGCTTGAAGCTGCAACAGATAGTGACTCCCGTCCAAGTGCCCCCCATATCCTTTGGAGAGATTGCTCAGTTCGACACTATCCTAGGGAAGGGCTCACTGAGCCCAGGACTCAGTGCAGCTGTGGGTTGGCTTCAAGTCAGGGCACCCAGTGTTGTGTGTCCTCACTGACCCTCCCAACTGGGTGAGAGACAGCCACAGTAGAGAGCCAAGACCAGAGAGCTGTGGAGGCCCCACCTCCTCGGCCAGGGGCCCGGCTCAGCCCCGTTGCTCTGATTTGAAAGCCGCAGAATTGACACCCTCACCTGAATCCTACTGCCTGCTAACGCCTGCATCCAGCACGGATCTGGAGTCTTGCTCTCTTCTTTATCCACCAGCTTAAGCAGGGACACTTGGACTTGGACAGTGCCCCAAATTGTAAATTGTGGAAGAAAACCACATGTATGAAATCACAGAGAAATTTCTTTCATGTTTGTTTGTTTCTGCTTTTGTGAATGTATTGTTTTTAGCTTTTGTTTTGTTTTGGTTTTGGTTTTCCCTCTCCTTTCCTCCTTTCTTCACCAGTTTCCTGGGGCTTGGCATATTTTCCTTTGTCCTTCTTCCTTGCTTCTTATCTCCTTTTCTTCTTTCTTTCCCTTGGTTTTTGCTATTCTCCCTTTTAATTTTTCCCTTATATTTTTGTCTCCTATTTTCACTGTCTTTATAATTTCTTTCTTTTTTCTCCTTTTCTTTTGCACTTTAAGTCATGTCAGTATCTTTCTTTCACCTGTACCTAATTCTGTAAACATCCCACTACTCTTCAGTAAGATCCTTTGTACCCTCCTCTCTCCTCCTTCTCATATCACGTAGTTTAAGGGTTCAAAGAGTTCCTCTTCTATTTTCCCAGTTCCAAACTCTATGTCTGTAATAGCATAACCACACAGCTTTGTTAATCTTTTGATAGTTAACATTGTATAATTACTCTTGAACTCTTTTCTACCATTTGCAAGCTATTGCCATAGCATTAACTGTGTATTAGCTGTAAGTCAATACCTAGACTGTTTTAATTTACACCATAATTGTGAGTTTCTTCTCTAGGATTAAGGGAGGTAGATAATTCATTCTTATGATATTTTAATGTATCACTTGTCTTGAATGATAATACTGTAGTTGATTCACTTGATACTAACTGTGTCACATAAATGTTGTTATTCTCTGTAAGTCAACACTTAGATTACATTTCTGACATCAACAATACCAGAGTACATTACAAAATAACTTGATTGTTGGGATAACTACACTGCATCCTCCCTTCCCAAATAAACCAAGGTGGTCAGATCCTGGGGTTGTGGTGAGGGATTACAGTTAGCCCCACCCAAAGGGTATCTATCACCAAAAAGCCACTAAAGAGGTCTCTATACTAGCAACAAAGTCTTTAGACTATAAACACCCACAAACCTCAGTACAAAACAAAATTTTAAAAAACGTGAGAGACAAGGCAACAAAATGCCTCCCAAAACTCCCAAATCTCTCAAAGCCAATCCAGAAGGCACAAATGGGCAGAATAGCGTAAACTACGTACCTCAACTAAGCAAAGAAACAGGAGAGGAGATTAGAAAATACATTAAAGAAGTACTCACAGATCAGAAAAGATATCACTAAATAGATTACAGAATTAGTAACCAAAAAGGTGCAGGAGCTTTCAGAAGTCACTAATAAAAAGTTAAATAAGCTAAGCAAAATGATACAAAGCATGAATGACCAGGTTACCAAAGAATTAAAATCCATAAAAAGATTTTAATCAAAAATTCAGGAGATTAAAAACCATGTGAAAGTATAATCAGCAGAATCAACTAATGTGTGCACAAAATTTCACAACTAGAAAACGATGATACTGTCAAAGACCAACTTGTTTACTCAAGGACATCTTAAAAACGCCAAGAGAACATGAATGAGGGATCCCACAGCTGCTGTATAATACAAAGAAGAGTAATCTAAGAGTCATTGGAACAAGTGAAAAAGTCAGAAGACAACACAAATAGCATTTTTAAAAAACTGTTTACAGAAATAACGGCAGAAAACTTCCAAAATATAGTGAAAGAAATAAACATAAAGATAAGTGAAGCATAAAGAACTCTAAATAAGCAGAACCAAAAGACAATCTCTCCATACCACATTACACTGAAAGTACCAGAAGTCCATCACAGAGACAAAAATCATAAAAGCAGTTAAACAAAGGCAATGAGTCACATATATAAGTAAACCCAATAGAATTACAGCAGACTTTTCTACACAAACCTAGACTTCTCTACACAAACCTTAAATGATAGGAAGGCTTGGTGTGAAACATTTCAAGCCTTAAAAGATGACAACTTCCAACACAGACTTAGGTATCCTGCAAATTTCCTTCAAAATTGATAAAGAAATAAGGTAATTTCATGACAAGAAGCACCTTAAGAAATTCATGGCCACCAAATCAGCATTACAAAAGATTACCTAGAAAGAGACAATGAATCCAACAAACTTAATAATGCAAAAAGAATAAATATACCTGCTGGCATGAGCAGCTAAAAAAAACTTTAAAAAATAAGAAAATCAGTAACAAGACAATGCTGCAACGACAGAAATAAAGCAGTATCTCTCAGTCTTAATTCTCAGTGTGAATGGTCCAATTACCCCATCAAAAGACACAGGCTGGCAGAAGGATCAAGAAACAAAACCCAACACTATGTAGCATACAAGAAACATATCTGATTCAAAAAGAAATTTATAGATTAAAAGTCAAAGGATGGAAAGTAAAATTTCATGCACACAAACCCAGAGAAAAGCAGGAGCAGCTTTCCTAATTTCAGACAAAGTGGATTTCAAATCAAGACTGATCAGAAGAGACAAAGAAGGTCACTACATATTGGTTGAGGGAATAGTTAAATAGGAAAAGTTAACAATTATAAACAGAGATGCACCAAATACCAGCACACCCAACTTCATAAAACAAACACTAATGAACATGAAAGTCAAATAAACATCAGTACAATTGTAAAGGGGACCTCAACATCCAATTGTCACAACTGGACCTACCAACTAGACAAAAAAAAAATCAACAAACAAATATCAGAGTTGAACCAAACCTTTAAATAAGTGGGCTTAATAGATATCTACAAAATGTTCCATCCAAAAACAACAAAATACACATTCTCCTCAGCAGTACATGGGACTTTCTCAAAAATAGACCATATACAAGACCATAAAGCATATGCAAATGAATTAAAATTATCCCATGCATATTATCAGATCATAGTGCAACAAAACTAGAAACCAATGGCAAAAGACACCACAGAAACTATGCAAACACATGGAAATTAAATGATAGCTTCTTGAATAATCAGTAAGTCTCAGAGTCACAGATGAAATTGAAAAAGAAATTGCACAGTTCCAACAATCAAATAATAATGCCAATACAACATACCAGAATCTAAGGTTCTTTAAAGTATTAAACAACCCCTAACCAACCTGGTATGGCTTGGGCCTAGATGTCCCCCACAAAGCTTCATGCAGTTTTAAATGGGGCTTTTCCAGAAGCAGCTGAACTTAGAGTTTATGATTGATTCATGGTTCAAGTCTGGGATTAGGCATGCTTGGATTAAGGGTGGTAGATTGCTGGATCAGTCCACTGATTGGATTGGCACTGCACTAATCCCAGTAGTCTGGATAAAATAAAAAGGGCAGAAAGAGGCTTGTTTCCCTCTTGTCTCGGGTGGCTTTTGATGTCTTCCACTGCCATGAACTGTTGCCCCTCTGCCATGTGCCAACCTTCCTTAGAGCCAGCTGATATGGACTAAAACCTCTACAGACTGAGCTAAATAAATTTTTCCCCCTATAACCTTAGGCTTTGGGTATTTCGTCTCAGCAATGAGAAAAGTAACACACAATTTTACCAAAGCAAAGAATAAAAGACCCAAACCCATACAATTAGAAATGAAAAAAGTAAAATCACAGCATATTCTGACAAATTCCAGATCAATAATAACTACTTTCAGAAGCTATACTTTCAAAATAAAGAAAAATTTAGAAGAAATAGATAAATCATTAGATACAGATGCACTACCAAACCTGAATCAAGAAGGTATAAAAATACTGGATAATACAATATCTGTCAATTAAATCAAAGGAATAATAATTTTAAAAACCTACCAACTAATAAAAGCCCAGGTCCTGATGGATTCACTGCCACATTCTATAAAAATTGTCAGAAGATCTAACATCAATACTCCTCAAACACTAACAACATTGAAAGAGATCCAGTACTCCCAACTTCATTTCAGGAGGCAAGCGTTACCCTGATTCCAAAACCAGAAAATGATCTAACCAAAACAGAGAGCTACAGGCCAATTTCTTTAAAGAACATAGATGCAATCAGTAAGATCCTGGCAAACAGTATGCAGCTAAGCATCGAAAAGATCATGCACCATTACCAAGTATGATTCATTCCAGGGATGCAGGTATGCTTCAACATATGCAAATCAATAAGCCTAGTACACAATATAAACCAAAGCAAAGACAAAAATCATATAATCATCTCAACAGACATAGAAAAGGCATTTGACAACATACAATATCCATTTATGATAAAAATCCTGAAGAAAATAGGTATAGAAGATCTTTATCTCAATCTGATAAGAAGCCATCTGTGCCAAACCAATGGCCAATGACATACTAAACAGAGAGAAGCTGAAATATTTCCTTCTAAAATCAGGAACAAGACAAACATGTCCACTATCATCACTCCTATTCAGTATAATTCCGAAAACATTAGCAAGAGCAATTACACAAGAAAAAGACATAAAAAGGTTATGGATAAGAAAGGAAGAAATTAAATTATCATTATTTGGGGATGATATGATGCTCTACATAGAAGACCCAAAAAACTCCACCAAGACTCCTAGAATCAACAATCAAATTCAGAAGTGTAGCAGTATACAAAGTCAGCACTCAAAATCAATAGTGTTCTCACACCTCAGTTAACAAACTCACTGAGGGAGAGATTATGGAAACAATGCCTTTCACGATAGCATCCAGAAAAATAAAATACCTAAGGACTAAACTAACAAGGAAGTAAAGATCTCTACAGTGAGTTATAGTACTCTGAAAAACAAGATTAAAGAGGACATCAGAAAATGGAAAGATATCCCATTCCTGGACAGGCAGCAACAATGAAGTCAAATGGCCATAACTTTTACACAGATTTAATGCAATTCCAATCAAAATATCAATAACATTCCTTGCAAAACTAGAGAAAGGAACCCTAAAATTCACATGGAACAAGAGATCTAGAATAGCAAAAGCAATTCTGGGAAAGAAGGGCAAGCAGGGGCTATTATAATCAGTGGACTTCAAGTTATACTACAGATCTATAGTGATAAAAACAGCATAATAATGGGGAAGAAAACCAGACTTGTGGATCAATGGAAAAAATAGAGGATGCAGGAACAACTCCAGGGATGCTTGACAAAGAGCAAGTATTTGTTTTGGGGGAAAGATAGCTTCTTTATTAAACGGTGCTGGGAAAGCTGGCTATCTACATGACAAAAATTGAACCCAGACCTACACCTCTCACCATACACTAAACTAAACTCAACATGGATCAAAGATCTAAATTGTTTTGTTTTGGTTTTGGCACTGGGAATCAAACTCAGGACCTTGCACTTGCCAGTCAGACGCTATGCTGCTGAGCTATATCCCTGGTCCCAAAATCTAGACATTAAAATAGAAACCCTTAATCTGATAGAAGACAAAATAGATAAAACGCATGTAGACATAGGTATAGGCAAAGACTTTCTGAAGAGAGCCCCAGTTGCACAAGAAATAATACCAAGAATCAAGTAATTAGATCACATCAAACTAAAAATTTTTGCACAGCAAAGGAAACAACCAACAGAATGGAGAGGCAACCTACAGAATGGGAAGTAAATTTTGCTGGCTACTCCTCAGACAAAGGACTAATTTCTAGACTATATAAAGAACTCAAAAAAATTAGACCCCTCCAACAAAAAGTGGGCATCTGAAATGAATAGATACTTCTCAGATAAAGAAGTACAAATGACCAGTAAATACACACAAAAAAATGTTCAACATTGCTGGCCATTTGAGAAATGTAAATGAAAAATAAGATTTAGATTCCATCTCACTCCAAAAAGAATGGTGATTATTTTTAAAAATTAACCAATAACAAAGGCTGCAGAGGCTATGAGGGGAGAGGAACACTTCTCCACCGTTGATGGGAGTGTAAGCTGATACAAGCCCTTCAAAAATCAGTATGGAGATTACTCAAAAACTAAAAATAGAAATTCTATTTGAACCAGGTATTCCCCTTCTAGCTATCTTCCTGAAAGAGTTAAGGACATGATACCGTGGTGACACAGTCATACTCATGTTTACAGCAGCACAATTCATAATAGCTACATCTTAGAAGCAGCCCATACATCCACCAACAGACGAAAGGATAAAGAAAGCGCTATTTATACATAATGGAATATTACTCTGTCATAAAGAAGGATAACCTTGAGTCATTTATAGAAAAATGGATGCACCTTTAAACCATAATTTTAAGTGAAGTAAAATCAGATATATAGTCTTAATATTGCATGGTTTTGCTTATATAAGAAACTCAATATAAAATATGTGCAAAATAAAAGAGAGGCAAGAGGAAAAAATAGAGAAAAGTTCTTGTAATCCAGCATGAACAATGTATTTAAAAGTGTACCCTTGTATCACTGGTGTAAGAACCTGAGGGTGGGAATATAAACTAAGAGAAATGAAGGAAATCTGTTCAAAAACAAAGAACTGATGGGACGAGGGAAAGGAGAAAAGAAAGAGGCAAAAATATATGTATGTATATATGTATATACATATATGCAGGAGGGCTAACATGGTTCTACTATTGTATTATATCACTTAATGCTAAGGAATAATTGATGACAGGTTATTTGATCAATCTTGTATGTTTGTATGTGTTATCCTGAACACACACTTCGAAGATATCAATATGCAAAGCAGCAACTATCGTTGGGGGTTTTTTTTGTCTTTGGTCTTTTGTTTTTTGTGTTTTTCTGTTGTTGAGAGGATTAATTGTCTGACCAATTTTGCATGTCTGTATCTGTGTTCATATATATACACTTTGAAGATATCAATAGGTAAAGCAACAACCACTGTTGAGTTCCATGTCACCTTGTCTGTAAATCAGTTTTGATTCCACTATTTTTTATGCTAATTTGTGTCTGTTTGTTAATATGTTTTTGTGCTTTTATTTTTTAAAAAATAAATAAAAAATAAATAAAAAAATAAATGTGTACCTTGATTTAGTACAACTGTCCTATAGTATATGTTTTATATGTTTTTGGTCCATTAGTCTAGCTGTTAACCTGTATATATGATAGTTCATCTTATAAAGAATTATAAAATGAATAAATGAATTTGGTGCTCGCAAAAAGAGGAGGTAGAGGGTAAAGAAAACAAAGAATTGAGACCTGCTACGCATGTGCCATGTTCCCACAAAGAATGCAATCGTTATGTACTGTACATGTATTCATAAAAATCAGAAAGTGTAAAAGGAGAGTCAAAATAAAGCCCACTGGAGAAGAAAGTGCTATTTCTGGATCTGCGAGGGGACAGAACTCAGATCGCTGTGCAGGGAAAGCTCCACCCACCTTAGGACAGACCTGAGAAAGCCCTGTGGACTTAGGAGCACAGACACGGATGACTAAAGAGCACTGTTAGGGGATGGGAATCAGTGGTTTTACTGTAGGGGGCCCCTTCCTCCTGATACCCTCTGTTAAAATAAAAGACTCACGATGGTGTTCCTGTACACTCGCTTGTGATTTGTTTCTTGGGTAGTGTGGGCTGCAAAGTCCTGTCAATGGCCTTTTTTCCAATCCTGAGTAGTGTGGTCAGAGCAGCCATTTCAAAAAAAAAAAAAAAAGAGCAATAAAAATTCAGAGCTGTTGACATCAAAGAGCTCCAGAGACCAACAACCATCAAAGACTGACATGAAAGACTAGGGGCAGAAACCAGCACATGGTAGGGCTGATCTATGGTGTCTGACACAAGCTGGCACCGGAAGGTGGTGGCCAGCAGTGGCAGAGACCACTGCCCCTGGTAGATATCTGCACACCTGTGTCCTGAGGCTGTGTGCAGTAGTGTGTCCTTCAGCTTCACCAGCTGGAGTTCCTCAGGGACTAGACAGGTTGCACCTCTGTAGTACTAAGTGTATTGGGATAGCTGTAGTATGTGTGCTCCCAGATATTGGACTTTATTGATGTATGGGTTCTGGAGCACCTTGAGAGTCAACCCAGGTTGTCCAGGACAAGCTGTCATTGGACTGTGACAGTAAGCAGTGGCAGTAACCCGCAGTTATCTGTGTCAGTTCTTGGCATCCAGCATTACGTGGTGTCATCTGGTGACGTCAGGACTGCTAGAAGAGCTATACTTTGACAATTCACAATTTCTATCCGAATTGAGTAAAAGAAACCTAGGTTGATTGGCAACATTTTGAGAGTCTTTTTGAGGGTCCCCAAGAGGAGAGACAACAGTGACAATCAACACAGACCTTCCTCATGGAGGAGAAGTAGCCACTGGAAACTGCTTCACTGCCAGCCATGGCTGGTAAGGTCCCCACCCTGGCTGTCCCCAGCTGTGTGGCCCTCCCCACATAAGCGACTCTAACTCCCAACCCATCTCTGTTCTGATCTGTTTCAGCCTCTACCATTTTTGTCTTGTGAAAACTGTTTCCTGGTACTTTATAGGGCTCCCCATTATTAATTTGGAATGATTTTTCTAAAAAATTGACCTACCTCTCCCATAGGAAGAGTTTCCTGAAGTGTTTCATATTAAAATTTGGAAAAAATTAACCTGAAATTTGTTGTTTGACAGCAACCTGGCATTAAGAACATGCTAGACAGCTACAGCAGGGCAGGTTGAGGCCATCATCCTTGCTCAGATGTCAAGATATCCATTGGGAAGGTGGAGTGAGATCAAGAGCATTATTTTGCTGTCATAAGTAGCTACCTCAATAGGGTGGGTTAGGCCTGCAGCATCTTTTGGCTTAATCAGCTGAAGTTAATCCAGTGCTACACAGGTTACACCTTTAGTATCAAGGTACTGGTATAGGCTGGTGTGTGTGTGTGCTCCTGGACATTGAACTTCATGGACTTGCTGATTCTGGGAAGACTGATTCTTGAGGCTTTTGATGTTGAAATGGTGGTTTTGGCTAGGGGATCTGAGCTCCTCAGACTTCTTGTCTTGGTTACTTTTCTCTCGTTGCTAACACAAAATACCCAACACCCAAAATGAAGAAAGGAAAGGTTTGTTTAGCTTACAGTTGTGGAGGTTTCAGTCCATACTTGGCTACTTCAAAGGCAGAGCGGCACACGGCAGAGAGCAAATGTTCATGGCAGCAGCACACAGCAAAAACCACAGAACAAAAGGGAGGAATGGCTGCAAGCAGCCTCTTTCCTTCCCTTACCTTGTGAACAGCCTGCCCCCACCGACGGGGCGTGTAGCTCTCACACAGTCTCCAGGCCCTCCTCTTCCACAGGCTCAGGATGTATACAAAGTAAGCACCCTGGCTTCCTGCTGACTCAGCTAAACCTCTAGACTCCCCAAGTTGACACAATGTATCAACCATAACACTTCTGTTTGTTTAACCTCTAAGTGCTTTGTGACCTAACTTCTGTTTCTGTCTCTGCCACCTTCTTCTTTCTCTGGAAAGACCTCTTTCTTTTCTGTTTCCTGGCTGAGAACTCCTGGTAGTGTAAAGCCCTCTACTCAGCTTGATTTCGGTAATTGGCATTCTGAATTTGCAGTTTGGAATTGTGCCTGTGGGGAGCTGACCTCCCTATTCCATAGGAAGACAGTACCTGTCTGTAGCAGCATATAGACACCCACAGTAGGAGAGAGGCATCACCATCACCATGAAGAAGCCTTAGGTGACCACAGGTGTGGCAGGTAAAGAAAAGTATCAACTTTTTTTGTTTTCCTGGACATTTGTTATATAAACTCTGTCTTGAGATGTGTTCATTTAGCTTCTATAGTACGCAGTTCACCAAGTTCTGTAGCCCTTTCTTTGAGCCTCCTTTACCTAAGTTCTAGCAAGCACATAAATTGAAAGAGATTCCAGAGATGCTTGAAAGCCTTTTTGGTAATGATTGGCTTCTGCTACACCTAGAAGCCTGGGTTCATCTGATATGGAAAAGTCTTGCTACCTTTCGTCACTCTAAGGCATATCGGGTAACCATAGGAGCCCTTACTCAGAGAGTAGGAGATGTCCCTTGGCTGTGCCCTATTTCTCCTAGCACTTACATGTAGTGAAAATGCCATGACCTGATTGCCTAAAAGCAGTGGCCACAGCTACTCCCCTGGTGAGAAAAGTTGCCAGATGGTCTTTGGAACTAGAAGTCTTAAAGGTGAAAGGACATTGGTAGGTGATCGAGGGCAATGGTTGCAATATCAGAAGGTATGATATGGAAGGAAATGGGTTCTGTTTTAATGCGAAAAAAAGCTATAGAAAGGCATGAACAGTATAGATTCAGGGAGGAAACACATGAGACGTAAAGGCAGATAGATGTAAAGGGAAAACGAGTTTGGATAAGAAAAAAATTTGAATGGTAAAATTTGCCAGGAGGTTAAAAAGGTTTGCAAGGGATAAAGCTTTTGAAAGGAAATGTGTGTGTGTGTGTGTGTGTGTGTGTGGTGACACTGGCTATAGCTAGCACTCAGAAAGCAGCCCAACAATGGAGCCAGGAAGTACATGGCTGAGGTAATGGCCCAACCTCTGGAGCAGTGTTTCTGGTGCTCTGATTGACAGTGAAGGGGCTGAGTCTTGAGGACATCAAGATTCCTCCAGACTATTCCAGCTGTGTGGACCCACCTCTACCTGGAGGCTGTGTTAGGTCAGTCCATGATCCCTCTCCTGTCACATGGGACATTCTTCTGTTCTTAGAGGTCTTGTCAGGAACCGCAGCAGTCCAGCTATGTTCCTTTCTGGTATTTGGATAAGTATCAGATGGTCGTGCTGGGGTGCCTCTGGACATTGGGGACAGCATTGAAGCAGTAGCACTGGATCGGTGCACTGTGTTCCACCTCCACACCATTCAGTTACTTGTAATGCTGTCCGGGTCTCCACCCTGCCTTTTGGTGGGACATCAGTGAGGAGAACAGCAGCCCTCTGAAAGGCAGTAGCACCACTGCTACCGCCAACGCGTGTGGGTTTCCCGCTACAGGAAGTGATGAGGCTCAGAGGGACGTACATGCAGCAGGGGGACAAGTTTAAGGGCTAACCTCTAACTGTCTAAGGGCAAAGATATTTGCAATCTCATGGAGCTCACTTCTTGTCTTTAGTTAGGCAAAGTAGTGTGCCATCCATAAACCGGGTACAAGGGGATGCTGTGGGAAAGCAGAGCTCCCGTTCACAACCAGGGAAAATTCCCAGCTAAGCAACTGGTAAGGTTTTTGCAAAGGTGAAACCTACTACCCCACTTTGTATAATGCTCTTGTGTGTATGCATATGATCATGGGGTACAGTTCACATAATCCAGAATTATAACTCCTGCCATCAGGATAAATATAAGAGCCTCTCCTGCTACCATCAATCAGGACATGAAATAAAGGCTTGTTCCACATTGAAGTTGCTGCTTTTCATGAGAGATGGCGCCTGGGAGTGAATATTATACATTGCTCAATACATACAGCTCTCAATCCATGAGTCACAATTGTCTATTCATGAACTCTAGATTGTCTCCAAAGGCCACTTCAGCTTCGACTTGTAATGTCCCACAGGCCTAGAGAAGGGAGTCATACACTCTCCCCTCCTCACTCTTACTCTGTCTCCAGGTTTGTAAATTAGGTGCAGAAGAGGCACTGTAGCCAGAGAATAAATGGTACTGGCAGATGAGGTTTGATTCTGAGGTGCTCACACTCTGGGTGTGCTAGTAGACTGCTATTCCTTCTCATAAAGGTATCTAGACTGAATGTGTTTACAAGCCTAAGTGTATCTACTGTGACCTACTGTCCACTTGCATGGACAATAAAAAGAGAAATGGCTGTCAGTTGGTTAATTACAATCAAGAGGTCACTCAGACTCAGAGTAGTTATTGGTGATTTATGAATTCCCATGATGGCTGGAGGGTCAGTTTGTCTCCACATAGAAAGTTCCCTGGTGTATAAGACAGGGAATCTCTGAGGTCAAGTTTCTGCTCCAACAAACTGTGGCCAGCCTGAAGAGGATGGTGGTGAGAGGTACTGGCAATGATTTGTCCTTATGACAAAGGCCAGATGCACTCTCGGGGGCAGTTTCTAGACCAGAGCCCTGGGAGGACCAGATGTTTACTGTCACTGAGGGTCAAATTGTGATGCCACTAGTGGAAAGGAAGCTCCATGAATGTCCTTTAGAAGTAATCATACTTCTGTGCTTTAAACTCTTGGTAGCATTTGTATCTTCCAGACTAAAGAAATTCCACCATAAACAGATGATGACACAGAACTTCCAACGAGTGT
Source organism: Dinomys branickii (assembly GCA_004027595.1). Classification (NCBI taxonomy): domain Eukaryota; kingdom Metazoa; phylum Chordata; class Mammalia; order Rodentia; family Dinomyidae; genus Dinomys; species Dinomys branickii. The sequence goes on along the minus strand of PVLD010008280.1, from coordinate 9,019 downwards.
CTCCGGAGGAGGAGCCAGAACCCACGTACTACTGGCACAGATGGCAAGAGATGTTCCTTCTTCCAGTAGGCAGGGTCATATGCCCCAGACCACCTCTGAAGAGGTTATGAAGATGAACCTTCACACTTCAGCTGCCCTTAGGATTAAGGCGGGTGAAATCTCTCAGAGGGGAAATGCAGTAGATGAGAAGCGCCCAACTTTCTCATTTTTCCCACACTGGCTGGAGAGGGGACAGAGCTTGGCTGGTGGCTGTTGTGGCCCTGCCCCTCACCTCCATTTGCTGTCCCTCAACACCGACTCTCAGAAAAGACTGAGATATCCTGTGTCAGTGTCCTCCCAGGCTATCCGACGGCCACTCCATGCTCCAACATGAGTGCAGCAGTCGGCATAGTGCTCTGCCCACTCTTGCAATGCCAGCTGATACTGGTGTCTCTTTGAAGAAAGTGGGGGGCGGGCTAGAGAGTCTAAAATCAGGAAAGGAAGGATCCGGGCCCCTCATTTGCATACCCAGTACTCACAGCAAGCTTTCCTCCCTGCCCCTCACAGACACATGCCTGTTTCCTAAGTAGCACTCCCAGGCGGCAACTGGTTTTAGTCTAGGTCTTAGTCTGACACATCTGGGCCGTAGCACAGGCTTGTTAAAATGAAGACTTGCTTTAGTGCTCCTGTAAATAAGTACACAGATGAATAAATAGGCAGCGATGAGAAGCAGTACAGAAGAGAAAGCACCTACCTCGTTTTGATCGGAAGTTGGAATGCAGAAAACACTTGTAACAGTAAATGGAAAAAAACAAAATTTTCCTTAAGTAGTTTTCCTCAACTTGACAGCTAATATGACAAACACATTGAATTGTGTCTCCCTAAAATTGTATGTTGAGGTTCTAACCCCCACTACCTCATAATGTGGCCTTATTTGGAAATACAATCATGAAACAGTCAATGTAAGACAAAGCCAGTAGGGTGGGTCTAATTGAATATGACGGATGTCCTTATGAAAAGTGGAAATTTAGACACAGACACAGGTGCACAGAGAGAATGCCATTGGAGACGAAGGGGAGGTTAATGTGGTGATTTTACAAACCAGGCAATACCAAAGATTGCAACAAACCAGAGGGGGAGATGCTGAGGCTGAGGGGGAGATGTGGACCAAGTTCTCCCTCACAGCACTCAGGGGAGCCACCCCTGCCAATATCTCAGCATCAGACTCCCAGCTTCCAGGATCATAAGACAATGAATTCGTGTTGTATTAAGCCACACAGTTGGTGCCACTCTTTTACGATGGGTCCAGGAAACTAACAAAATGCAAGCACTGTATCTAGGGAATATTTCTCCTGCTTGCCCATCTCAACCCTAGTGGGACCACCTCTGAAATCAGTGGACATCACAGCCTCACTGGTCACTGTGGGCTTCCAAACTGTAGGTTCCCAAATCCCCAAAGCTGCAGAAGCAGCACCCCCCTCTTGACCATGGTAGCATCTCCTTGATAGAGCCCGCAGGGAGAAACAATGTGATGGTGTTAGAACTGTGGATTTTGAGGTCAGAGAAACCTATGTTAAATGCCTTTCTCACTGCTGGGCACAGCTGCCTGCTCGTCTTTCTCTGTAAAACAGAGCTAACAGCACTGTCTCCTTCCTAAGTCCTTGTGAAGAGCAGGGGTAACAGTGCCCTTGGATGGTGACACTACCATTCTGCTCATGGTGAACTAGTGTCACATGCTCATTCTTCAAGGACTAAAGGTCACATAAAGGACCAAAGAAAATATTACATTAGGGGCCATCCCTTGGATTAGCTATACCCTTAAAGTTAAGACCAAATAAATACATCCAAAAATGCAACAAATACCCGCCAGTGATACAGCCCAATGGGACCCCTGGCAGTGTGTGCTGGCCCAGCAGAGAAGCCGCCCTGAGAGAGAGGATGAGGAGTGAACAGATGGTGGTGATCAGTTACAGGGTCTAGGTGGAGGAAAAGAGCATGTGGAATGAGAAACAAGTGAAGCTGGAGGTCAGAGCAGCTCTGCACACGTCTGACAAGCAGCACCAGAGGAATCTCAGCCATCACCTGAAGGTTGATCAGCCTGAAAAGACACAGAATTCCCAACCCATGGGGCAGACCACGGCAGCCTGCTGTACTCCTGTCAGAGCAGAGGAAAGAAGAGAACTTAGGTGATACCAAATCAGGAGTGAGGTTCCCTAGAAGTCACTGGTAGGAAGTGTTAGGTGTAAATCTTAGCCAAGTCTGGAGATAGCCAGCATCACGCACCTTCAGGGCAATCCCGTCACGCTGTGCTGGGAAATGTTGAACAGTCAACTCCCGCCAGTGTTGCCAGCTTTCATGGGGCAGATACTCCCACTGTGGCCAAATGGAGGCCATCAAGAAAACACCAATGAGTTCATCAAATTCCTAAAACTTCAGTTGGTTCTTGTAAGCCTCATAACTGACCACAGCAAGTGCTAAACTCTAAGCAACTGAATACAGAATTTACGCTCACCCCTTCTAAGCCTGCTCTCTCTGTCCCCAGTACATGAGCAACAGTACTGTCCTCTGCTCTATCCCTGACTGGTTCTGGTACCTGACCATGCTACTCAAACACTCTCCCATGTCTACTCTCAGAAGGTGGCTTGGTAGTTTGAGATAAGGGACAGAATCATGTCAGGTACAGAACTGGGTTTCAGCCCTGCCTCAGCAGGTGAATAGCCACTGTCTTGGCACACATCTTGAGAAAAGCCTTACTCAATGTGAGAATATGCAGGATATCCAGGGAGGTCAAGGAGAGGTGGGCAAAGGACTCGGAAGGCCCTTCAACCATGCTTCTGCCATCTTTGGGTCAGACCTGAGGAAGACATGTGCCATCTCGGCTCCCTTTCCACTTAAGAGTTCTCAGGGATGGCTCAGTGTTCTCCAGCCATTCATTCATCAGTGAATCCCGTATGCACTGACCTCAGCCATGCTGAGTGCAACATGGAAGGAACCTCTCTCCAGACTAGTGAGCAACACACAGAACCAATGTTCTAGGCCCAGCAGTCAGCATGAGGTGGTCCACAGCAGACCTGCAGACTTGGGCTTTGCCTTCCCAGATAAGACCCATCCTCAGCTTACATCTGCCTGCAGGCTGCTTAGAGGGCAGTTCAGTGGATTTACAGTGAAAAAGTCTTTTCTTCTCAGCTAATTAGGTCCAGGGGAAAAAGGAATTTCCTGCCAGCCTGCCCAGACATGGTGAAGGAGGCCGCTAGCCCTGACAACATGTGGCTGCCTGCAGCACACCCACTGGTGAGCACTGCTCATCAGATGAGACGGGGATACAGATTAGGTCAGAAAGGTTCTGCACACAGAGCCAACAAAGGCATTGAAGTTTATGGAAGGCAGGGCCAGGACTTCAGGGCTAAAGATCCAAACTGCCCCCCACAAACCCATCATGACCTTAGGTGACTCAAGATATCCTCTGGACCTCAATCTTCATTGGTCCAAGGATCTCTTCTTGCCTTCCCTACAAAATTATTAGGAGGAACACATGGAGAGAAGGGTATAAAGGCGCAACCAAGATGATTTACAAACAGTATTCCTTAAGATGTTTTTACAAAGGCAAAGTCACACTGGGAATTTGCTGGAGGTGAAAATGGAGTTTTATCTGAAACTTTGTTAATCATCCAACCCCTGTTGACCTCTGTAAACCCCAGTTCACTTATGTGTAACCAAAAGGCTGAGGTAGCAAACACTTCTTCAAGTGCCTCTCCCAGCTTAAGAACATTGTTAGGGTACTACAAATGCCCCCAGAGCGCTGGGCATGTCCAGATCGAAACATGACAGCGAGACACAGCCCCATCCCCAGCTCAATCGCAAACACAAAAGGGTCTGTTCCATAGTCCTGCAGGCAAGGAAATGGGCTGAGCAAGGTGGAAATGACTGTTGATGAAGGGAGGCAGAAGTGATTTTTCTCCTTTGGTTGTAGGGGTGAGCTTAGCAAGGACCAGAACGCTGGTGCCTCCGAGTGGGAAAGCAAACACGCCAGGCAAGGGCCACCGCGTGGCTTCTGCAGACACCAACCTGCCCCACTGAGGCCGTAACCCACCCAGTGCTCTGGGCATCAGATGATGTTGTGAGCACATTTGTGCACATGGCTGCAGGCAATACTCACGCCTGTGGTGGCAGGACAACTCCACAACCCTGGTCCCCTGCCCACCTGGATCTCCCTTGAAGCCAAACTACACAACAGATTTGCTTCCTACTGGGCCCTAGCTGGACCCCAGAGTATCTCCATAAGTCAGAAAGGAAAACTATTTGAGAGCCCAAGTCCTTCCCTCTATTTATTCTAATTAATAATAATCTGAAAGGGAATAGATAACACTATCGAGCATATACTATGGTCCAGAAACTGTTTTATTGGATTGATTTCCTCTGTCCATTATTACGACTCCATGAGGGGAGGTACATTTTAACCTCAGTTTAGAGATGGAGAAATTAAGGTAAGGAATGTTAAGTAATTGCCCTGAAGTCATATAATGACACAGCAATTATATTCATTAAGTTATGCTAGATGCTATAATAAACAGATGCTTACATCTTATAGACAAGGCAATAGCAACTTGCATCTCATTGCTGAAGAAGTCTCATTGCTGGTCAAAGGAGAGGACACTCCAGCCCCAGCTGACAAGGGCTGTGCCCAACGTCTCCACCATATGGCCTTTGGTGCTTCTCTGGGCATCTTCCTCCAACCAGCAGATGGGGCAGGGACCCCGGGAGGGTCACACCGAGAGTTCCCAGCCTGTACGCAGGAGAAACACACACCACTTCTGTCCACATTCCAGGGGCTGGAGCTCAGTTACAGGGACTAACCTGAATGCAAGTGAGGGCTGAGAAATGTCAAGCCTGGCTGCAAGACCACCTCCCAGTCTTATCCCATCTGATGAAAAAGAAACAAAACTCAGGTGGTCAGCAAGGCACCCCTTGCCAGTTTCGGAGCGAGGATGCCAATCCGAGAAGCCCAGCTCCAGAGCATATCCTCTGCATCATTCTGTACCTGACATGAGATCAGGAGCTGCCAGTGAGGGGATCACTGCCAGTGAGGAGCTGGGTATTCAACTAGGGAGGATCCTGGCAGAGGGAGTTGGCAGCTGTTTCTCAATGCCCAGCATACACAGTCTTTCTCAAGAATCTCTTCCACGTGCCTGTCATGGGATCTGAACTCCTGCCATTAGTACAACAACCCTCTTGGCTGTGATATAAGCAATATTTAGAAGTCTCTACAAAGTTGCAAATATTTCCAAGATTATCAGATGCTTTTTCCAAAAGGGACTATGGAGTAATAGTCCATATCACTGTCAGTAACGAGAACAGAGATCTTGAAATGAACCTTGTGTAGCTGGGATTGGGGAGCAGACCAGTGTGCTGAAGCAGAGCCATCTTGATACTTGGGGATATGATGATTTTAAAATATGTCCACAAATTCTTTGATACCTCTACCTTCAAGGTGGAGGCAACCTGCTCCTCCCTTGAGTTTGGGCTGCACTGTATGACTCACTTCTCATGAGTAGAATAAAACAGAGGATCGCTATGTGACTTCAGAGACTAAGTCATCAAGGCATTGATGCTTCTCCTCTTACTTTTCTTGAATCACGTGTGTTATGATTTGTATCTAGAAGTCCCTCTACAGACTCAAGGTGGGAACTTTGGAAGGTAACTATTATGGGGAGCTGATAGTTGACATACTGTTAGGGGTAGGTCCTGATTGGAAGTGGTGGGTCACTGTGGGTGTGGCCTGGAAGGGTGTATCCCCATTCCTGGCTCCTCCTTGATGTTCTGCTTCCTGTTAGCCATGCCATGAGCAGCTGTACTACACCAGGCCCCTCTGTCACACTGTTCTACCTTGGAGCGAACCAACTGTGGCCTGAAACTGTGAGCCAAAATAAACCTCTCCTTCCTTGAGTTGTGAGTGTCAGGTATTTTGTCCCAGTGATGAGAAAGTAACTAAGGCAATGTGCTCTTCTGGTCCATTAGCTGTTATGCTGTGGGGACATTAAAGTAGCCTATGAAGAAAACTAGAAGGTGGGGGAATGAGGCTTATCAACAGCCATGTGAGGGACCATCCTGGACACAAATCTTCCAGCCCTGTCAAGCTTTCAGATGGTCATCATCCCTGCCATATTCTGATGCCATCATCTAAGACAGGCTGAGCCAGAACCACCAGCAAAGTTGCTCCTTAATTTCTTACCCACAGAAACTACCTTACATCACTGTTATGTAAAGCCACTAAGTTTTGAAGTGATCTGCTCTGCAACTATAGAAAATTTATATGAGAGGCAAAGAGAAGCTGGCAGAAGAGCATATGCTCATCCACAGAGCCTTGGTGCCACCAAGGTAGCTTTGGTCTTTTATGGACTATGAGGGGGCAAAGAACACTTCAGGACATGAAAAGAAATAGGAGGAAGGGGGCAGAAAAGCATCCCTCTGGCTACAGAGAAGAGGAAAATTCATGTTCCTTGTATCTCAAGCTTATTTTTTTGTTCCTTGGTTCTTGACTATCAGTGACTTTTTTCTCCATGGGACACTTATCAATGTCCTGAGACATTTATAATTAAAAATTAGGCCTGGACATTCACTACTGGCGTCTGGTCTGAAGAGTCCCTAAAATACAGAGGATACCCCCCCACACACAGAAAAGGAGTTATTGGGCTCAAAGTGTCAATAGGGCAAGCCTAAATATCCTCATCCTAGCCCTTGCCTTGAGACTATGATCTTCCTTGAGGCACACGTGACTCTGGACCTCTCCAGAGTTGGAGGGTTGAGTATTTGACCCTCACATTGGGATGCTTTCCAATTCAGAAAGCTCAAAAGAGGGAAAGATAGCACTAGCCAATTAGGAAGATCTTGACCACATTTCAAGAGCTTGAGACATAGCTATGGACATAGGACTAACCTCCGAAAGGGATACTCGGGGCAATCAGAAGTATGTTGTGCTAATGAATTAACTCTGAGATCATGTGTTTTGACATGAATGGACTTCTCATTCACATCCCAATCCAGTGGAATCATGAGAGTCTCTCTTCCAAATAGTGACTCAATCCTCAAAGACTGCTTCCACTTGCACTTTGGAACTGTGTTACGTTTGCATCCTCTATCATCAGGGTGGAAAGAAAGCGAAGGGAGCAGAGTGCTGGGGAGATATGATGGCTGTTCCTGGACATACCGAAACTCCATTGGCCAGAACAAGTCTCCTGGTCCCCTCTGACTACAAGAGTGGTGGGAAACATGGGCCTGCGCATATGGGAGAAGTGGACACTGGCCAGCCCTGGCAACACCAGCACACTGGTATATTTCCTTCCAGTCCTCTATCCCACTGTCCCACCCTCAGGCCCACACTCACTGATGCAATCCCAAGACAGCCATTCATCAACACTGTAGTCATTGGCAAGTCACCAGGAAGGAGAAGTGAGAAAGCTCAGGATTTGTGTCCATATCCTCACCTCTACAGTGAGCTGCACAAGAGAACTTATTACTCTTTAGTTCAGGGAAATAACAGGAGACCTTTCTCACAGCTACAGACCCAAATCAGTAAGCTCTGCTAACTGGAAGACACTCTTACCAGACATACTTGACTACAGTTTTGTATCTCAAGGCCACATGAAGGTCTTTGTGACTTCACATAGTTTTCCAATTCAATAAGCAAATCTGAAAATTACTTTGTAACATCGCCTTCTCCCGTCATTTACACCCCACCACCAGGAGATGTGCATGCCTTGCCCCTCTGCTCAGCAGAAGGTTTGTCTACACACCTGTGATCACTGAAACTTTAGTCATCTGATAAAAATGGGAGTCTCTGAAGATGTAGATTAAAGATAAAAATGAGAGCCCGACAACACTCCCTTTGTAGATGTTATTTTGCACCAATACTTCATCAAAGACTCGTGCAGAGCTAATTCTGTGTTCCTGATTTAAATAGTTAAGGAAGTAGAGCTTAGGGGGGTAAAAAAGTGTAGGAAACTCCAGTTCACCTGCAAACCCAAGATGGAATCCACTCAGTTCTTCTAAGTCTCCATTCGGGATGTTTAAATCCCATTTCTTTTCCCCTTCCTTTGTTCAGGCCTGAGAGCTGCTTACCTGCTGGGTGGCAGCCCTGTGGGTGCGCTCTGTAATCCTATAGTGCACATTGGAATGCAGTTTGAATGCAAGATGCTACAAGTAACAAAGTTTACCAGAATGGCGTGTCATTATTTTGGCATCATTATATAATTACTGCAGCTTTGGAAGGCAATAAATCACTGCACAGGTGACAAATTGAGAAACTAAAAAGGACAGTTATTTTCACAGATAAAATAACTGCTGCAGCTAACAAGATGTAGTGACTTGGTGGTCAACCTTTTTAAAAATATCCTGTGATCCTTTGAGGACCAGCAGGAATCCATCTGCATCTGAAAGTGAGTCAAACCATGGGCAGGGCCTCAGAGGAGCTTGAAACCCAATAGCTCCAAAAGCAAATGCCCGGTGTCACTCCTTCACAGCCAAAAGGAAGCATTACAATGATGAGAACCAAATTCCAATGGGTCCAAACTTCTGGGGCTCCATTATCAGTGCCCAGACAGCCCATTACTCATTCAATCTGACTCAGAGAGGGCCCCAAAAAGCCTGTGTCATGAGCATGTGTGCAGAGGTGTGCGTGTGTGTCTGGGTACTAATCTGCAGCTCAGAATTTCCTAATACACTGGGTCTTGTGTTTTGTTTGTCTACAGTTTCACAAAAATGCAGCAGAGCATATTTTCTGCAGACTATAAAAAAATAAATCTCAGAATCCGGGGAAGATGGCGACCGGGTGAGCAGCAAGGGAGAGAACCTCCTTAATAAACACCACCAGCTCGAGACAGACTTGGTGAGCGTGAATGCCGGAACCTCGGCTGGGAAGTTTAAACTGGGCGTATTTCTCTGAGATGCCGGGGGAGATGTGGTAGGGCGGACCAGGCTGCCGGGGCCAGACGTGGGAAAGTCCCAGACGCTGGGAGCCGGGGACGATCCCCGCGGGGAAGAAGCG